>JAJOOO010006474.1:0-23392 GCA_029582685.1 Solanum piurae | reverse complement strand
ACGAATGTACCAAACGTCTACTTAAAAAAGTAGACGTGTATGACCGGAAGCCGAAAATTGAAAGTTGAATTTTGAAGCTCCAATTTCCAAAGACCAAAATCGTAATTTAAACAAGAATAAGAGATTAGAGAGTAGAGAGTAGAGACTAGAGAGAGTAGAAGATATTTTTGTGAGTGAAAAGAATGATAGATTGGGGGTATTTATAGTTTAAAAAAAAGGATGAAAATGTAGTTTTTAGAAGGTTGGGGTATTAAGGAGGTGTAAATGGGAGTTATGGGGGTGAAAGAGCCGTTGGTGGGTCCCAAAACCCATTGCCCAACGGCTCTCAACGGCTATATAAATTAATTAAATTTAAGATTTAAAAAAAAAAAAAACTGACGAACCGGACCGGGATCGGAACCGGGACTAACCGGACCGGAACAAACCGATAAATCCCGGTTTCCGTCCCGTTCCCCCTCTTGGACCCGCTGAAGTCCGAATCTAACCGGTACAAACCGGAACCGAGACGGAATCGGTAACGGACCGGGACGGACCGGAACCGGAACCGGCACATCCCGGTTCCGTTGCCAGCCATAGTTAGGACCTTATTAATGGCGTGAGATGGTATTGAGGGCAAACAGACCCATTTTCAAGTTCAAATAAGCCTCAAAGTGTGAAAAACCAGATTTTATCAAATTTCGTGTGCTATAGTCCATGGATATTTTGTGATACAAGATTTCGGCATGATTTTGGCCAAAAATTTTGTGGACATTTGTTAGGACCTTATTAATGGCGTGAGATGGTACTGAGGGGAAAACTGGTACATTGTCCAGTTTAAATGAGCCTTAGAGCATAAAAAACAAGATTTTATCGATTTTCATGTACTATAGTCCATGGATACTTGGTGATACAGGATTCTGGCATGATTTTGGCCGATAATTTTTGTGGAGGTCCGTTAGAACCTTTTTAATGGCGTGAGATGGTCCCAAAGGGCAAATGGACCCATTTTCAAGTTTAAACGAGCCTAGGAGCATGAAAAAGTAGATTTTACCAATTTTCGTGTGCTATAGTGTCCATGGATTTGTTGTGATATAGGATTACGCCATGATTTTGGCCGAATTGTTTTGTGGTTGTCCGTTAGGACCTTATTAATGGCTTTAGATTATCCCTGAGGGGAAAACGTGCCCATTCTCAAGTTTAAATGAGACAGAGCGTGAAAACCCAAATTTTACCAATTTTCATATGCTATAGTCCATTGATTTTTAGTTTTACAAGATTCCAGCATTATTTTGGCCAAACTTTTTTTGGAGGTCTATTAGGACCTTATTAATGGCGTGAGATGGTCCCAATGAGAAAACTGGCCCATTTTCAAGTTCAAACGAGCCCCAGAGTGTGAAAAACAAATTTTATCGATTTTTGTGTTATATATTCCATGGATTTTTTGTGATACAGGATTACGACATGACTTTGGCTCAAAAATTTTGTGGATGTTCTTTAGGACCTTATTAATGGAGTGAGGCGGTCCTGAGGGGTAAACAAGCCCATTTTCATGTTCAAACGTGCCCAAAGCGTGAAAAAATAGATTTTACAAAGTTTCGAACTATAGTCTAGGGATATTTGGTGATACAAGATTCCAGCATTATTTTGGCAATTTTTTTTGTGGATGTGTTTTATGACCTCATTAATGGCGTAAGATGGTCCCGAGAGGAAATCGGACCTTTTCAAGTTCAAACGAGCAACAGGGCGTAAAAACCAGATTTTACCGATTTTTGTGTGCTTATAAGTGCATCGATTTTTGGTGATACAGGATTTCGACATAATTTTTGCCGAAATGTTTTGTGGATGTCGGTTAGGACCTTAATAATGGTGTGTGATGGTCTCGAGGGGTAAACTGACCCATTTCAAGTTCAAACGAGCCCTGAGCGTGAAAAACCAGATTTTACCGATTTTCATGCACAGTCCATGGATTTTTGGTGATACAGGATTCCGGCATGAGTATGGCAGAAACTTTTTGTGGACGTCCACTAGGACCTTATTAATGGCGTGAGTTGGTCCCATGGGGAAAACGGGAGCATTTTCAAGTTCAAACGAGGCTCGGAGCGTGAAAACCCCAATTTTTCTAATTTTCGTGTGCTATATAGTCCATAGATTTTTGGTGATACAGGATTCCGGCATGATTTTGGCCAAAATATTTTGTGGATGTCCGTTAGTACCATATTAATGGCGTGAGATCGTCTCGAGGGGTAAACAGACCCATTTTCAAGTTCAAACGATCCCCAAAGGGTGACAAACTAGATTTTTCCAATTTTCGTGTGCTATAGTCCTTAGATTTTTGGGTATATAGGATTCCGACATGATTGTGGCCGAAATATTTTTTGGATGTCCGTTAGTTACTTATTAATGGCGTGATATGGTCTTGAGGGGAAAACAGACCCATTTTTAAGTTCAAACGAGCCCAAGACAGTGAAAAACTAGATTTTACCGATTTTCGTATACTATAGTCCATGGATTTTTGGTAATACAAAATTCCATCATGATTTTAGCTGAAATGTTTTGAGGATATATGTTAGGACTTTATTAATAGAGATTGAAGGTCCCGAGGGGAAAATGGACCCATTTTTAAGTTCAACAAGCCCAAAGCGAGAAAAACCAGATTTTACCGATTTTCGTATGCTATAGTGCTTGGATATTTTGTGATACAAGATTCCAGCATAATTTTGCCCAAAAATTTTGGAGGTCCATTAGGACCTTATTTATGGCGTGAGATGGTCTCGAGGGGAAAATTGTCCCATTGTCAAGTTCAAACGATCTACAGAGTGTGAAAAACCAGATTTTACCGATTTTCGTGTGCTATAGTCCATGGATGTTTTGTGATTAAGGATTCCGAAATAATTTTGGCCAAAAAAATTTATGGATGTACGTTAGGACCTTATTAATGGTGTGAGACAGTCCCGAGGGGTAAACAAATCCATTTCTAAGTTCAAACAAGCTCAGAGCGTGAAAACCCAGATTTTACCAATTTTTGTGTGTTGTAGTCCATAAATTTTTGGTGATACAGGATTCCGGCATTATTTTGGCCAAACTTTTTTGTGAATGTCTGTTAGGACCTTATTAATGGTGTAAGATGATCCCGAGGGGAAAATGGACCCATTTTCAAGTTCAAACGAGCCCCAGAGTGTAAAAAATAGATTTTACCAATCTTTGTGTGCTATAGTCCATAGATTTTTCGTGATACAGGATTCCGACATGATTTTAGCCAAATTTTTTTGTGGATGTCCGTTTGGACCTTATTAATGGCGTGAGATTGTCTCGAGGGGGAAACAAATCCATTTTCAATTTCAAACGATCCCCAGAGCGTGAACAACCAGATTTTATCAATTTTCATGTACTATAGTTCACGAATATTTGGTGATACAGGATTCCAGCATGAATTTGGCAGAAATTTTTCGTGGACGTCCATTAGGACCTTATGAATGTCATGAGTTGGTCCAAGGGGTAAACGACTACATTTTCAAGTATAAACGAGCCCGAAAGCGTGAAAAACAAGATTTTACCAATTTTTGTGTGCTATAGTCCATAGATTTTTGGTGATACAGCATTTCGGCATAATTTTGGATGAAATATTTTGTGGATGTCCGTTAGGACCTTATTAATGGCGTGAGATGGTCCCGAGGGGCAAACGAACCCATTTTCAAGTTCGAACGAGCCTCAGAGGGTGAAAACCCAGATTTTACCAAGTTTCATGTGTTATAGGCTATAGATTTTTGGTGATACGCGATTACGACATGATTTTGGCTGAAATATTTATTGGACATCCGTTAGGACCTTATTAAAGGCTTAAGTTGGTCCCGAAGGTAAAACGGGATCATTCTCAAGTTCAAACGAGCCCCAAAGCAAGAAGAACCAAATTTTACCAATTTTCTTGTGATATACTCCATGGAGTGTTGGTGAGACAAGATTTCGGCATGATTTTGGAGGAAAATTTTTGTGGACTTTTGTTAGGACCTTATTTATGGCGTGAGTTGGCCCCGAGGGGTAAACATATGTATTTTCAAGTTCAAACGAGCCCTAAAGCGTGAATGACTAGATTTTACCGATTTTTATATGCTATAGTCCATGGATTTTTGGTGATACAGGAATTTGTCATGATTTTGGTCGAAATTTTTTGTGGATGTACGTTAGTACCTTATTAATAATGTGAGATGGTCCCGATGGCAAACAGACCCATTTTCAATTTCAAACGGGCCCAGAGCGTGTAAAAACAAATTTTACTAATTTTCATGTCCTATAGTCCTTGAAATTTTAGTGATACATGATTCTGGCATGATGTTGGCAGAAATTAATTTTGGACGTCTATTAGGACCTTATTAATTGCGTGAATTGGTCTCGAGGGGTAAAAAAGCGCAATTTAAAATTCAAACAACCCCAAAGCATGAAAACCCATATTTAAACATATTTCGTGTGCTATAGTCCATGGATTTTTCGTGATATAGGATTCTGGCATGATTTTGGCCAAAATAATTTGTGGACGTCTGTTAGGACCTTATTAATGGAGTGAGTTTGTCCCGAGGGGAAATTAGACCAATTTTCAAGTTCAAACAAGCCTTAGAGCATGAAATAATAGATTTTACTAATTTTGGTGTGCTATAGTCCATGTGTTT
Organism: Solanum piurae; assembly: GCA_029582685.1. Lineage (NCBI taxonomy): Eukaryota > Viridiplantae > Streptophyta > Magnoliopsida > Solanales > Solanaceae > Solanum > Solanum piurae. Next base: position 18,752 of record JAJOOO010006474.1, on the reverse strand, counting down.
TTGGTTAAACAGGATTCCATCATGATTTAGGCCGAAAGTTTTTGTGGATGTCTGTTTGGACCTTATTAATAGCATGAGTTTGTCCCGATGGGTAAACAGGGCCATTTTCGAGTTCAAAAGAGCCAGAACGTGAAAAACCAGATTTTTTTACTGATTTTGTGTGCTATAGTCAATGAATTTTTGGTTATACAAGCTTTTGGCTGAATTTTTTGTGGATGTCCGTTAGGACCTTAATAATGGCGTGAGATGGTCCCGAGGGCAAACCTATACATTTTCAAGTTCAAACGAGTGTGTCTGACTTGGTAGAAAAAGAATGTCGTATGGAAATTCTCCATTATGATATGGATATCTCACGTCTTATGGTGTATGCCCAACAAATTGAGGAGTCAAAGCTCAAGGAAAAGGATAGGGAGGTGAAAAGAGCTAGGACCGGTGATGGGAACTTCTCCAATTCTAGATCCAATGGACAAGGTCAGCCAAGGTTTAAACAAAGGTTTTCCAACCAAGGTCCCTCTAGTGCTTCTCCAAGGGTGGTCAAGAAAGATAGGGTGTCCAACCCTAAACCTCAAGGAGGTAATGGTAGTGGTTCTTATGTGGCCAAATCTAATTGTGCAAAGTGTGGGAAGAAACATAATGGTAAGTGCCTAGCCGGCACAGATGGTTGCTTCAGTTGTGGTCACAAAATGAGAGATTTTCCTATGCTTAAGGTTCAAGGAAAAAAGGGCAAGCAAGCTCCTCCTAGTGGTTCAACCTCTAATGCTCCCAAGCAAAACCGCTTATAAGCTCTTCAAAACCGAGGTGAACAAGAAAATTTTCCGGACGTGGTCACCAGTACGTTAAAGGTTTTCCATATAAATATGTATGCTTTATTAGACCTAGGTGCTACTTTGTCTTTTGTGACGCCATATATGGAAATGAGATTTGATATTCTCCCTCATGTGTTGTTAGAACCTTTTTCTGTCTCTACTCCTGTTGGTGATTCTGTGGTGGCTAAGAGGGTTTATAGAAGATGTCTAGTTTCTCTATCCCATAGAGTTAATCTTGTTGATTTGATAGAGCTTGACATGTTAGATTTTGATGTAATACTTGGTATGGATTGGTTGCATTCATGTTATGTGTCGATTGATTGTAGAACTCGGATAGTCAAGTTTCAATTCCCAAATGAGCCTATCCTTGAGTGGAAAGAGGGAAATTCCATGCCTAAGGGTCAGTTTGTCTCATGTTTAGAGGCTAAAAAGGTGATCTCCAGGGTTGCATTTACCATATTGTTAGGGTGAGGAATGTAGATTATGTTACCTCTACTTTTGAGTCCGTCCCTGTTGTAAATGAATTTCCAGAAATATTCATGGATGATCTACCAGGTGTTCCTCCCGAGCGGGAGATATATTTTGGCATTGACCTTATTCCGGACATGCAACCTATCTCAATTCCTCCTTATCGAATGGCCCCAACTGAGTTGAAAGAATTGAAGGAATAGTTAAAAGACTTGTTGGATAAGGGATTCATTTGACCGAGTATCTCTCCATCGGGTGCTCCTATGTTGTTCGTTAGAAAGAAAGAAAGGTTTCTTCGTATGTGCATTGATTATCGTCAATTGAACAAAGTGACCATTAAGAACAAGTATCCTCTTCCAAAGATAGATGAATTGTTTGATCAATTGCAAGGGGCTAGTTATTTCTCTAAGATCGATCTCCATTCGGGTTATCACCATTAAGGGTGAGAGAGGAAGACATTCCAAAGATGGATTTTAGAACCCGATATGGTCACTTTGAGTTTTTAGTTATGTCATTTACGTTGACTAATGCTCCAACGGCATTCATGGATTTGATGAATAGGGTGTTTAGACAATACCTTGACATGTTTGTGTTGTGTTCATTGACGACATTTTGATCTATTCTAGGAGGGAGAAGGAGCATGTTAACCATTTAAGGATTGTATTGCAAGTTCTTAAGGACCATCAAATTTGTGCAAAGTTTAGCAAGTGATAATTTTGATTCAGGTCTGTAGCTTTCCTCGGTTATATTGTGTCTAGTAAGGGTATTGAGGTTGATCAAAAGAAGACAAAAGCGGTCAAGAGTTGGACAAAACCTCTAACTCCTTCGGACATTAGAAGTTTTTTGGGTTTGGCCGGTTATTATAGAAGATTTGTTGAGGGTTTTTCTTCCATTGCCTCTCTAATGATGGCGTTAACTCAAAGAAGGCTAAGTTCATTTGGTTAGAAGCTTGTGAGAAAAGTTTCCAAGAGTTGAAGGATAGACTGACTTCTTCTCCGTTGTTGACATTACCGAAAGGTACAGATGGCTTTGTAGTGTATGGTGGTGCCTCTAGATTTGAGTTGGGATATGTGCTTATGCAAAATGGTAAGGTGATTGCCTATGCTTCAAGGCAACCTAAAGTCCTTCAAAAGAATTATCCTACCCATGACCTTGAGTTAGCGACAGTTGTTTTTGCCTTAAAGATTTGGAGGCATCTATATGTGGTCCGTATTGATGTGTTTACGGATCACAAGAGTTTACAATATGTTTTTAGTCAAAAGGATTTGAATATTTGCCAAATATGGTGGCTTGAATTATTGAAGGATTATGACATGAGTGTTCTTTATCATCTCGGCAAGGCCAATGTGGCAGCGAATGTTCTTAGTAGGTTGTGTATGAGAAGTGTTGCTCATAAAGATGATGACAAGAAAGAGGTGGCTAAGGATGTTCACAGGTTTGACCGGTTAGGTGTACAATTAGTTGATTCCAGCAAGGGTGGTGTCATGGTTCACAATGGGTCTGAATCGTCTTTTGTGACGGATGTGAAATCTAAGCAAGGCCTTGATCCTATTTTGGTTGAATTGAAAGAGGCGGTACTTAATAAATCCGTTGAGGCTTTCTCCCGGGGGGAGATGTTGTACTTAGATACTAAGTTCGTTTATGTGTTCCAGATGTCGATGACTTGAGAGAGCTAATCTTGTCGGAAGCTCATAGTTCCAGGAATTCTATTCACCTGGGAGCCACCAAGATGTACTGTAACTTGCGGGAAAACTATTGGTGGAATGGGATGAAGAAAGATATCGCTGAGCTTGTGGCTAAGTGTCCTAATTGTCAACAAGTTAAGGTTGATCACCAAAGGTCGGGAGGTTTATCCCAAGATATAGGAATTCCTACTTGGAAGTGGGAAGATATAAATATGGACTTTATTGTTGGTTTACCTCGTACCCGGAGGCAACATGACTTTATTTGGATTATTATAGATTGGATGACGAAATTGGCTCATTTTATTCCCATGAAGGTTTCATATTTAGTGGAGGACTATGCTAAGTAGTATATAAGAGAAATGGTGAAGTTGCATGGAGTGCCTTTATCCATTATTTCCGACCGTGGCCCTCAATTTACCTCTCACTTTTGGAGATCCTTTCAAAAGGGTTTTGGCACCAAGGTTAAGCTTAGTTCGTCTTTTCATCCCCAAACCAATGGGAAAGCGTAGCGCACTATCAAAACTTAGGAAGATATGTTAAAGGCTTGTGTGATTGATTTCAAGGGTAATTGGGATGACCATTTTCCATTGGTAGAGTTTGCCTACAATAATAGCTATCACTCAAGTTGGAGGCGTAGATCTCTTATAGGTTGGTTTGAGGTGGGATAAATGTCTTTGATAGGTCCCGAGTTGGTTTTAGAGGCCATTCAGAAAGTCTGACTCATTAGAGAAAGATTGAGAATGGCTCAAAGTCGGCAAAAGTCTTATGCCGATGTGAGGAGAAGGGATCTGTAATTTGAGGTTAATATGTGGGTCTACTTGAAAATATCTCCCATGAAGGGTGTGATGAGATTTGGCAAGAAAGGGAAGCTTAGTTCCCGGTATGTAGGCCCATACCAAATTTTGAGGCTTATTGATAAGGTCGCCTATGAGTTAGATTTACCAAGTGTGTTGGCTTCGATGCATCCGATTTTTCATGTCTCCATGCTAAAGAAGTGTGTTGAAGATCCGGCATCCATAGTTCCCTTAGAAGGGTTGGGGTTGATGAAAGTCTTTCATCTGAGGAAGTTCCGGTAGAGATTTTAGACCGGCAAGTCAAGAGATTGAGAAACAAGAAAGTAGCTTCCATGAAGGTTTTGTGGAGGAATCATTTAGTTGAGGGTGCTACATAGGAGGTCGAGGCCGATATGAAGTCCCGCCATCCTCATCTTTCTCCTTCTACTCCTACTTTAGCTTGAGGTAAGTAGATCCTCTTGAGTTTTCCTTGTTTTGGGAGTCATGTGTGTTATATATGTTTTCCATGATTTCCCTATGTTATGCATGTTCATGAATCTATGTTTAGTAAGAAAATTAGTTCTTATGATTTATGTTCCTCATGTTGTTGTACATTGAGTAAGAGTTGCATATATGCTTCATGAGATGAATTTTTGAACAAGTTATGATTATGCTTTTTGAGAGTAAATTGCATAAAGGCTCAATGAGATTGTGTTGAGTATGCTTTTAGTTGGAGAAGGTAGTTCCTCATATGAATATGAGAAATTATTGAATTTTGTGCATAATGGGTTGTTAGATGTAGTTCCTACTTCCTTGAGATGCATTGGTTACGTTTGAAATGGAGTTGATGTATCCTCCTATGATTTGTGCACTATTTTGATGTTGCATGAATGATGGGCTGCTGGTCTTGAGTCTTTAATTTCGAAAGGTGTCTAGATCGTTATTCGAGGATGAATGTTCCCAAGGGGGAGATATTGTAACACCCCGGAAACTGGTAGGCTAAACTAGAGCTTGACGTGAGAGTTAGAATCCTAGATATAGCTCCCCGAACTCAAAATAAAAGTTCTCATGTTAGAACATCAAGGTACAAACCCTCAAGGACCAACTAGGGGCCCTTGAGGAAGAACCCTAGAAACTGCCCAAAACAATAAACCACGGGTAGGACCCAGTCCCCGTAGAGGGGTCCACGCCAGGTGGGTGAGGGGTCGTGGGTCAGTGTCCCAAAAATCAAGCCACAAACACCCACCCACGGTTCACCATCACGCCACGTGGGTCCATCCACAGACCGTGGTCATGGTGTCATGGGTGGTGACCTGCAAACTGTTTTGAGAAGTTAGTTAGGGGCACTTTGGGGTTTTCCGGTTTTAATTAATTTTAAGTGACATTGTTTTACTCTAAATTAGATCACCTATAAAAGGTTTTTAGACCCCTAAACGAATTAAACCAACTCATTATTTCTAAATTCCCAAAACACTTCATCCTCTCCAAATAATTCTCTCTCTAGAAATCAAGGAAGAAGAAGAAGAAAGTTGGAGCTAGGGTTTCAAGGAGCAAGGTTTTCTTCTCAATTTCATTGGAATTCATCACTAAGGTATGGTACCTCTTCATCCATGGATAGTTTTCATCCATGGAGTCCCTTCAAAACCCTAATTTTAAGGATAGAAATCCCCAAAAGCAAGGGTTTGATTCCAATGTCATGGGTTCCTTTAAAATTAATTTTTAATGATTGAATTATGATATATTATTTATGAATTGATGATTTCCCATGGTTTTATGATGAAATTCCCCAATAATCCATGAAATCCTCATATTTCCCAATTGTGATCATGTAATGTGGGTAATTGTTGATGAATGAAGGTTTTTATGAAAATTATGCATGAAGTGATTCTAATCACATGAATTATGATCTAAATCCATGTCTAATGATAGAATTCTAGATATGTTGATTGAAAGCAAGTTTTGAGCCATGTAAGGGCCAATTATGAGATTATGCATATTTTATGAGAATTATGTATATGATTTAAGAACACTTTGAGAGTAAAGTGTTAATGATCATGATGTTGTGTTTGTGTTGTTGAAAGGTCATTCTCACACACACCTATGTATGAATATGATATGATATGAAAGGTTTTCTCACAATATGAGGATTCTAAGGTTGAAATGCTATTCTCACCTAATTAAATCTAAGAGTTATCTTATGAATTATGTTGGATTGAGTGTTAAGGCATTCTTCAATAAATATAAGTTAAGTCAAAACTTAATATGAACTTTGTGGGATTTAATGATTAGCACCGAGTGGATATTGTATATGAGATGAAAGCTTCTACGATAGTTGAGTTCGGCATTCTAATGGGTTCCTTGTACGTTAGTTGAGTTCGGGTTCCCAAAGTATGTCTCATGAGAGGGACGCCTTCTACGATAGTTTCTAGTAGCAATCTCCTTATCCCATAAACTATGTGCCCCCATAGGTCATTAGGTAGTGGATCCACCTAACATAAGAGTATGGTTCTACCTTAGGCAAGTAGGACAACCCTTTTCGGTGAGGGAGTCACCGGATTCCATGATAAGCTCACATGATCTCATGTCAGTTAAGGCTTATTCCCACACAATAAGAACAATAATATGAATGATGTCCTAAGGAGGTTTACTTAGCATGAGTGAGATTTATGGGGTCTTATTCATGCATTGCACAAGTATACTTTGAGGTTAATTGTGAAGTGTGTCTCTTATGTTATGATGATCTATGTATTGACTATGTCTATGACTTATGCTTTTCCAATGTCTTCATGATGAGGTTTTAAACTTGGTAAATTGCATGATTTCAAATGAAATGTCCCTTGTGGCATGTTTTAAGTGTTTTTATGCATGGCTATCATACTTAGTGCATTCTTATACTAACGCCTACTTTTCCTACATTTTTCCCAAGTGTAGGGTCTGGTGCTCAAGATGATCACCGTTGTGGCTAAGCTTGGAATTTACTTACTTCTCCTAGCTTGTGGTGATTCCTCAAGATTCGAGGGCGGATGTTGTTTCATTTGTAGTTTCTTTTTGTAACACCCCGAAAACTAGTAGGTTTAACTAGAGCTTGTCATAAGTGTTAAAGTCGTAAAATTTGCTTCTTGTACTTAGAATGAAGGTTTTAGGGTTTAAACGCCAAGGTACGACCCCTCTCCCCCCCTAAGGATCAACCAAGGGTCCTTGAGGAGGACCTTAAGTCAAGCCTCAAAGCTGTCCAAAAACAGCCTACCCAGGAAGGGGATCCACAGACAGTGGATGGACCCACGCCCCATGGGAAGGGGTCGTGGGTCAAGTCCCCACCTTCCCCTAATTATTGAGCCCCAGTCCTCCATCCATGAAGGACCAGTACAGTCCGTGGTTCAGGGTCTCGTGGGTGAGGAAACCTTGACTCTTAAATTGTTTAAGTTAGGGGATTAGGGTAGGGTCTAGAATAAATTAGTTATTAAGGAGGGTCATTTTATTAGTAATTATACCACCTATATAAACCTAATAGACCCTTAATTTATTCATTCCAAATCATTATTTTAACTCTCCAAAAGAAACCAAAATCATAACTAACTTCCGCCCAAATATTTCTCTCTCTACAATTCCAAAGAAGAAAAAGAAGGAGGTGAAGTCTAGGTTTAAGAAGCAGTCTTTTCTACTCAATTTCGTGGAGATTCTTCATCTAGGTATGGTATCTCTTCATCTATGGGAAGATTTCACCCATAGAGTCCCTCCAAAACTAGATTTCAAAGCTTGCAATTTCCCAAAAGTTAAGATTTTACTCCAATAGCATGGTTCCTTTCAAAAACGTTTCTAATGATTGATTTATGATGTATTATGGTTTAATTGATGAAATACTATGGTTTTTATGTTGAATTTACCCCAAGAACCCATGAAACCCCAAATTTCTCAATTATGATCTTGTGATGTGAATTTGTTGATTTTAGAATAATGTCATGAGATTATGCTTGTAGTAATTGAGTTAATTGAATCATGTTATTATCCATGTATTATTTAGTGATTCTATATTTGTGTATTGAATGTGATCTATGGTCCTTGAAGGTAAAAGAATGAGAATTGTACATGATCATGAGGTTTATGTATGTGCTTTAAGGATACTTTGAGAATGAAGTTTGTATGATCATAATGTAATTGTGGTGTTGTTGAAAGGATATTCTCACCTATACCCTTACACATGACTATAAATGATATGTCCATGATTATGTTAATGATGTTGTGTTGATTGAAAGGATATTCTCAATTGTACACTAATGAATAATAATGGCATGTTGTGAAAGGTTTTCTCACAATATGGGGATTCTTAGGTTGAAAAGTTATTCTCACCTATTGAATATATGAGCTATCCTATGAATGATGTTGGATTGGGTGTTTATACATTATTTCATAATAATGAACTCAAGTAATGATAGAGTACTCCATGGGGAATAATGCTTAGCACCGAGTGGATATTGATGAGATGGAAGCCCTCACGTGATTTGAGGTGGGGTTTCTAGAAGAAATCTCTTGAGATGGATGCCCATACGTGAGTTGAGGCAGGGTATCTAGTAGTAATCTCCCTATCCCATAACTATGTGCCCGCATATGTCCTTAGATAGTGGACCTTCCACCTAAGATAAGAATGGTTATACCTTAGGCAAGTAGGACACCCTTTTCGGTGTGGTTAACACTGGATTCCATGAGTTGCTCACATGGTCTATGTTGGTTGAGTCTTACCCCCACAATGAATGATTATGAACTATGGCTCTTCAAAAAGCACTACTTAGTGTGGGTAGGGGTATGGGACTTCATCCATGCATTGCACAAGTAGGCTTTGAGAGTAGTTATGATGTGTTCTTTCTATGTTATGAAGGTTTATGAATTGATGCATGTTTGATGTGGATTGGTTCTAAGAGTTACTTTCCTTGATATGAGCTATAAAGGTGATTGTTTCCTTATCTATGAGTATGTGGAATCAAAGCATGATAAGTACGATTAGGGTGGCCTAAAAGTGGTACTTAGTGTAGATGGGATTATGGGATCTTATATATGCATTGCACGAGTATAACTTAGGGTTACTTATATGATGATTTTATTATGATGAGATGATCTTGGTATTTGACTATGTATGTGAACCATGTCTTATGATAGTCGATGTTTGAATTATGTTTATAATGGAGGCTATGCTTATGATTATGTTGTTAATCTTTATGCCATGATGAACTATACATGATTTTTTTTATGAGTTATGTTTTCCAACTATTTCGAAGAAGATGTCAAAATTGGCATATAGCATGGTTTCAACTAAAAATGTCCTTTTTAGCATGACTTCAAGATTTTATTGCATGGCTATCATACTTTGTGCATTTTTGTACTAATCCATATTTTCCTACATTTTTTCAAAGTGTAGGGATTGGCACTCAATTTGGTTCCCCTTGTGTCTAGAGCTTGGAATTGATCATTCTCCTTGCTAGTTGGTGAGTCCTCAAGATTCAAGGACGAATAACTTCATTTAGTAGTTTCACTAGTTATTTCATTTGAGAACTATGTTGTAAAGGTTGTGTCCCTATTTGAGATATCGATTGTATTAGATGGATAATTGAGACAATGTCTAAACTTCCACTTGCTTTTATAAAAGACTGATTGTAGAGAAAAGTTTTTTAAATTCTGCATCATTTCTATTTATCTTATGTTATGATATTATAAGGGCTTGTATGAGACCTTTCGGGGTTGAGTACGCCGTGTCACATCTAGAGGGTACCCCTGGGTTGTGACAAACTTGGTAATCAGAGTAAAAGGTTTAGAATGATTCTAAGATGATGTCTCATAAGCCACGTCTAGTAGAGTCTTGTTCATAGTGTGAAGCGCGCCGCATTTATGAATAAGAGGCTACAAGATGATTAGGAAACTACACTTCTTTCATTATTCTTAAGTTTTGCCGTAGAGTTTAACTCTACAAAGTCCCTCTCCTAATCCTTCCCTTGTGTCTTCAGGAAATGAATACACGAAGGGCTAACGCTAGAAGAATGGAGGGTGACAATGTGAATGAAGAGGCTCCTCAAGTTAACCAAGGAGCTCCTCCTCATGATCCTCAAGCTCCGATCAATCCTCCGGACAGTGACGGATGTGGAGATTAGGTAGGCTTTCCAAATGTTGGCCTAATTCATGACAACCCAAGCTCAAGTCGTGACAACTCAAGCTCAAGCCATGACGGCCCAAGCCAATAGGAATTTTTCTCCCATGAACCCAAACATGAATTCGGCATCTTTGAGATTGAGAGATTTTACTAGGATGAACCCCCCCCCCCCGAATTTCATGGCTCCAAAGTGGAAGAGGATCCTCAAGAATTTGTGGATGAGCTTTAAAAAGTACTAGATATTATGGGGGTGACTTCGGTAGAAAAAGTTGAGTTGACCACTTATCAATTGAAAGGTGTTGCTCAAATATGGTATAAACAATGGAAAGATAATAGGCCAATAGGAGCGGGTCCCATTGAGTGGGAAGTGTTTAAGTTGGAGTTTCTTGATAGGTTCTTTCCCCGAGAGTTGAGGGAATTCTAAATTGGAAGAATTCATTAACATTCGTCAAGGAAGCATGAGTGTTCAAGAATATGCACTAAATTTCACTCAATTGTCCAATTATGCCCCAACTTTGGTGACGAACTCAAGGGATGAGATGAGTAGGTTTATGATAGGTGTGTCCAAATTAGTAAGAAAAGAATGTCGTACGGCAATTCTCCATGATAATATCGATATCTCACGCCTTATGGTGTATGCCCGATAAATGGAGGATGAGAAACTCTGAAAAAAGAGTAGGGAGGCAAAGAGAGCTAGAACCGGTGATGGGAATTTCTCCAATACTAGGTCCGACAAACAAAGGTTCTCCAACCAAAGTTCCTCTAATGCATTCTCTAAGGTCAATAAGGATAGGGTGTCTAACCCTAAATTTCAAAAAGGAAATGGAGGTGGTTATTTGGTTGAAAGATCTACACGTGAAAAGTGTGGAAAGGAACATAAGGGTATGTGCCTAGCCGGCACGGATGGTTGCTTTGGGTGTGGAAATAAAGGTCACAAGATGAGGGATTGCCCAATGCTCATGGCTAAAGGGAGAGAGGCCAAGCAAGCTTCTCTTAGTGGCCCAGATACCAATGCTCCAAATCATGGTCGCTTCTATGTACTCCGGTCTAGGAAGGACCAAGAAGGCTATGAACGTACGTGTATGTTGTTAGTTCCATATAGATGTAAATGTTTTATTACATTATGAGATTTGGTCATCCTTTGGGATTGCTAGAAAGAAGTAGTACTTGAGGATTTAAGTAGGGGTTTCTTCCCGAGGGGGAGATGGTGTGCTTAGAAGACAAGATTTGTTGAGAGTCCCGATATCCTCATCTCTTTCTTCTATTCCTATTCTAGCTTGAGACCAAGATTCCCCTTTTTGGGCTTATTTTATGTTTTGGAGTCATGTGTGTTTTTATAAATTTCCATGATCTCCTTATGTTATGCATATTCTTGAGAAATTCATGATTTGTAAGAAAATGAGTTTTCATGATTTATGTGTTCCTCATGTTGTTGTGCATTTAGTATGAATTGTTTATATGCTTCATGAAATGAGTTGACGAACATACCTTAATATACTTTCGAGAGTAATTGCATAATTGATTTCATAATAGTAAGTTGAGCATGCTTTTAGTTGGAGAAGGTAGTTCCTCCTATGAATGTTGAAATGTTGAGTTTTCATGCATAATGGGTTGTTAGATGAAGTTCATACTTCCGTGTGTTGCACTGATTATGTTGAGATAGAGTTGATGTGTTATCCTTTGAATGGTGCATTATTTTGATGTTGCATACATGATGGGCTGCTAGTTTTGAGTCTTTAATTTCGTAAGGTATCTAGATCGTCATTCGAGGACAAATGTTCCCAAGGGGGAAATAATATAACACCCCATAAACTAGTAGGCTTAACTAGAGCTTGTCGTAAGTGTTAGAGTCATAAAATTTTCTTCTCATACTTAGAATGAAGGATTTAGGGGCAAAATTTCAAGGTACGACCCCCCAAGGACCAACCAAGGGTCCTTGAGGAGGACCCTAAGTCAAACCTCAAAGCTGTCCAAAAACAGCCTACCCACGAAGGGGATCCACGGACAATGGATGGACCCAGCCCTGTGGGAAGGGGTCGTGGGTCAAGGCCCCAACTTCCCCTGATTATTTAGCCCCAGTCCTCCGCTCACGAAGGACCAGTACTGTCTATGGACCCACCCACGGTCCATGGGTCAGGGTCTCGTGGATGAGGCAGCCTTGACTCTTAAATTGTTTAAGTTGGGGGATTAGGGTAGGGTATAGAATTAATTAGTTATTAAGTAGGGTAGTTTTATTAGTAACTAGACCACCTATATAAACCTAATAGACCCTTAATCTAGTCATTCCAAATCATTATTTCAACTCTCCAAAAGAAACCCAAATTATAACTAACTTTCCCCCAAATATTTCGCTCTCTAAAATTCCAAAGAAGAAGAAGAAGGTGAAGTCTAGGGTTGAAGGAGCAGTCTTTTCTACTCAATTTCGTGGAGATTCTTCATCTAGGTATGGTATCTCTTCATCTATGGGAAGATTTCACCCATAGAGTCCCTCCAAAACTAGATTTCAAAGCTTGCAATTTCCCAAAAGTTAGGGTTTTACTCCAATAGCATGGGTTCCTTTCAAAAATGTTTTTAATGATTGATTTATGATGTGTTATGGTTTAATTGATGAATTCCTATGGTTTTTCTGTTGAATTTTCCCCCATGAAACCCCAAATTTCTTAATTATGATCCTATGATGTGAATTTGTTGATTTTAGAATAATGTCATGAGATTATGCTTGTAGTAATTGAGTTAATTGAATCATGTTATTATCCATGTCTAATGTAGTGATTCTAGATTTGTGTATTAAATGTGATTGATGTCCCTTGAAGGGCAAAGTATGAGAATTGTACATGATCATAAGGTTTATGTATGTGATTTAATGATACTTTGGGAATGAAGTTTCTATGATCACAATGTAATTGTGGTGTTGTTGAAAGGATAATCTCACTTATACCCTTACACATGACTATGAATGAGATGCCCATGATTATGCTACTGATGTTGTGTTGATTGAAAGGCTATTCTCAGTTGTACACTAATGAATGATAATGACATGTTGTGAAAGGTTTTCTCACAATATGGGGATTCTTAGGTTGAAAGGCTATTCTTACCTATTGAATCTATGAGCTATCATATGAATGATGTTAGATAGGGTGTTTATACATTCTTTCATAATGATGAACTCAATTAATGATATAGTACTCTGTGGGGAATAATGCTTAGCACCGAGTGGATATTGATGAGATGGAAACCCTCATGTGAGTTGAGGCAGGGTTTCTAGAAGCAATCTCTTGAGATAGATGCCCATACGCGAGTTGAGGAAGGGGTATCTAGTAGCAATCTCCCTATCTAATAACTATGTGCCCGCATAGGTCCTTAGCTAGAGGACCTTCCACCTAAGCTAAGAATGGTTCTACCTTAGGCAAGTCGGGCACCCTTTTCGGTGAGGGTAACACCGGATTCCATGAGTTGCTCATAGTGGTCTATGTATGTTGAGGCTTACCCCCACAATGAATGATTATGAACTATGTCTCCTCAAGAAGCACTACTTAGTGTGGGTGGGTATATGGGACTTCAACCATGCATTGCACAAGTAGGCTTTGAGAGTAGTTATGATGTGTTCTTTCTATGTTATGAAGGTTTGTGAATTAATGCATGGTTAATGTGGATTGTTGCTAAGAGTTAATTTTCTTGATATGAGCTATAAAAGGTGAATATTTCTTTATCTATGAGTATGTGGGATCAAAGCATGATAAGTACGATTATGGTGGCCTAACAGTGGTACTTAATGTAGATGGGATTATGGGATCTTATCTATGCATTGCACGACTATAACTTAGGGTTACTTATACGATAATTATATTATGATGAGATGATCTTGGTATTTGACTATGTATGTGAACCATGTCTTATGATATTTGATGTTTGCATTATGTTTATAATGGAGGCTATACTTATGATTATGTTGTTATTCATTACGCTATGATGAACTATACATGAGTTTTCTTGTGAGTTATGTTTTCCAACTATTTCAAAGAAGATGTTCAAAATTGTAATATAGCATGGTTTCAACTAAAAATGTCTTTTTAGCATGATTTCAAGGTTTTATTGCATGGCTATCATACTTGGTGCATTTTTGTACTAACCCATATTTTCCTACATTTTTCCAAAGTGTAGGGATTGACAGTCAATTTGGTTACCCTTGTGGCAAGAGCTTGGAATTGATCATTCTCATTGCTAGTTGGTGAGTCCTCAAGATTCGATGACTAATATCTTCATTTAGTAGTTTCATTCTAGTTATTTCATTTGAGAACTATGTTGTAATGGTTGTGTCCCTATTTGAGATTTCGATTGTATTAGATGGCTAATTGAGACAATGTCTAGACTTCCGCTTGCTTTTATAAAAGACTTTGATTGTAAAGAAAAGTGTTTTAAATTCTGCATCATTTCTATTTATCTTATGTTATGATATGCTAAGGGCTTGTATGAGACCTTTTGTGGTTGAGTACACCGTGTCACATCTAGGGGGTACCCCTGAGTCGTGATACTTTTCTTGTATTTCCTTCGGACTATGTTGTATGGGTTGTGTCCCTTTTCATTTGGACTATTGTAATAGATGGTTATGTTGAGACTTAGAGTCTAGACTTCCGCTTTTGGCTTTATTAAACAAAATTTTAGACTTGAATTGTGTTTTTATTCGTAATGTTCTATTGCTTATGTTATGATGTGCTAACTGACTTGTATGGATTCCTTCGAGGTTTTATACGCCATGTTACATCTAGGCTTTACCCCTTGATCGTGATAATGATTTTGGCCAAAAACTTTAGTGGACGTCCTTTAGAACCTTATTAATGGTGTGAGTTTGACCTAAGGAGCAAATGGGCGCATTTCCAAGTTCAAACGAGCCTAGAGCATGAAAAAATAGATTTTACTGATTTTTGTACGCTATAAATCCATGGATATTTAGTGATATAGGATTCCGATATGATTTTGGCGCCGATATTTTTTATGGACGTCTGTTAGGACCTTATTAATGGCGTGAGATGGTCCCGAAGGGCAAACGGACACTTTTTCAAGTTCAAACGAGCCTTAGAGCATGAAAAATCAGATTTTACTAATTTTTGTGTGCTATAGTCTATAGATTTTTTGTGATACAAGATTCTGGCATGATTTTGGCCGAAATGTTTTTTATGGATGTCCATTAGGACCTTATTGGTGCCGTGAGTTCGTTCAGAGGGGCAAAAGGGCCCATTTTCATGTTCAAACGAGCCCTAGAGCATGAAAAAATAGATTTTACCAATTTTCGGGTGTTAGTCCTTAGATTTTTGGAGATACAGGATTCCGACATGATTTTGGTTGAAATTTTTGTGGACGTCTATTACGACCTTATTAATGGCGTGAGTTGGTCTCGAGGGTAAAATGAGCATTTTCAAGTCCAAACGAGCCCAGAGCATGAAAAACTAGATTTTACCAATTTTCGTGTGCCATAGTCCATGCATTTTTTGTGATACTGGATTCCGGCAAGATTTTTTTGGTGATACTGGATTCCGGCAAGATTTTGGCTAAATTTTTTGTGGATGTCCGTTAAGACCTTATTAATGGTGTGAGATGGTACCGAGGGACAAACGGACCCATTTTCAAGTTTAAACAAGCCTAGAGCATAAAAAATAAGATCTTACCAATTTTCGTGTGCTATAATTTATAGTTTTTTGGTGATACATGATTTCGGCATGACTTTGGATGAAAGTTTTTGTGGATGTCCGTTAGGACCTTATTTATGGCGTGACATGGTCCTGAGGGGAAAACGGGCCCATTTTCAAGTACAAACGAGCCCAGAGTGTGAAAACTAAATTTTACTAATTTTCATGTGATATAGTCCATGGATTATTGGTGATACAACATTCCAGCATGATTTATGTCGAAATATTTTGTGGACGTTCGTTAGGACCTTGTTAATGGTGAGAGATGGTCTCGGGGGGAAACAAACCCATTTTCAAGTTCAAACAAGGTCATGAGCATGAAAACTCATAATTTACCAATTTTTGTGTGCTAGTCCATGTATTTTTGGCGATACAGTATTCCGTCATGATTTTGGCTGAAATTTTTTGTAGATATCTGTTAGGACCTTATTAATGGCTTGAAATGGTCCCAAGGGGCAAACGAATCCATTTTCAAGTTCAAATGAGCCTTAAAGCATGAAAAACCAGATTTTTCCAATTTTCATGTGCTATAGTCCATGGATTTTTGGTGATACATGATTCCGACATGATTTTGGCCGAAAGCTTTTTTGAACGTCCGTTAGGTTCTTATTAATGGTGTGAGTTGGTCCCGAGGGGAAACATGCGCATTTTCAAGTTCAAACGAGCCCAGAGCATGAAAAAATAGATTTTACCAATTTTTGTGTGCTATAGTCCATTGATTTTTGGTGATACAGGATTCCGGCATGATTTTGGTTGATATTTTTTGTGCACGTCCGTTAGAACCTTATTAATGGCCTGAGATATTCCCAAAGGGCAAACAGACCCATTTTCAAGCTCAAAAGAGCCCCAAAGCATGAAAAAACAGATTTTACCAATTTTCGTGTGTTATAGTCCATGGAATTTTTGTGATACAGTATTCCGGCATGATTTTGGCTAAAAGTTTTTGTGGAAGTCCGTGAGGACCTTATTAATGGCATGAGTTGATCCCGAGGGGCAAACCGGCCCATTTTCATGTTCAAACGAGCCAGAGCGTGAAAAAATAGATTTTACCGATTTTCATATGCTATAGTCCATGGATTTTTGGTGATATAGGATTCCGGCATGATTTTGGCTGAAATTATTTATGGACGTCTTTTAGGACTTTATTAAAGGCGTGAGATGGTCCCGAGGGGCAAACAAATCCATTTGAAGTTCAAACGAGCCCTAGAGCGTGAAAAACTAGATATTACCAATTTTTGTGTGCTAGTCCATGGATTTTTGGTGATACGGGATTCCGGCATGTTATAGGCCAAAAAATTTTGTGGACGCCCGTTAGGACCTTATTAATTGTGTGAGTTGGTCACGAGGGGTAAACAGACTCATTTTCAAGTTCGAACAATCCCCGGAGCGTGAAAATCAGATTTCACCTAGGTAAGTATTTTCCTAGATAAAGGTAACACATTTACTCTGAGATGTTAAGTCACTTGCTCACCTTAATCTTCAGCTAAACACTGGTGTTGTGAAGAATCTTGATAGTCCTAATGCAGAAGATAACACTCCAAAGTTAGCAAACTTAATTTATGCACCTAGACGGAGCATAAGCTTGAATTGTCATGTTTCATTGCATGTAATGTAGAGCAATTCCTCGAGACACAAGAATGATCATTACATGACTAGGCAGTGGGAAATATTATCTCAGTTGGAAATGAAAACTAGTTTGAATATTCATGTTGATTTTATAGTTGAGAAACAAATTTGATAAAACTCCCCTCAGATTTACCGGATTATTCTTGTGACAACGTATTACTTCCAACAGTATTCATACAGTTTTACATTTGGTTATTCACCAAATAGTTTATGTAAGATCCAATCATCAACAGTTGTAGATTAGTAGATTGCCGATTTGAAGGGGAAGAATCAAATTCAGTATTGTAATCTTATTCTATAGTATAACAAAGAAGCATTTTGTGTCATGTGAAGTTTCCCATGTTGGTTGTGGATGAGGCCATGAGGGACTTGATTTCCTTATGAATCATTTTTCTTATCAGGTGATTTTTGTTATGTGTTGTCTCATTATTTTTATAATTCTACTAATTTAAATTTATGAAATGTCATTTACTATATATTTATCAAGTGTAAGAATAAAATGTTGCACTTCTGAGATCGAGTTTGGTTATTTGTCTTTAAATCATACTATATTGAGGGTGTTTGGATTGGACTTATTTTAAGTAGTTTTTGGCTTTTAAGCTCCTTCAAATTTTGGAGGTGTACAATCCAATAGCACGAGGCCTATGTGATTGTTATTTTTGGTTATACATGTGTTATTCTAATCTTCCTCATTTTTTATCGAGTGATCTACGGATGCTTCATTGTTTATACACTTCAGCACAATTTCATTAAGGTTGTTACTTGAATTTTCATGTTAATTCCTCTTCGATGTTGATCTTTTTTTTCTCTTACCCCATGTGACATAACTTGTTTGATACGTCATTTAGGGGTGTCTTTCTTCTGACATGTTCTATATTTTAAAGGTTGAGACTTGTGTATTACTTTTGTCTACTTTGTTTCAGCCCTACTTTATTGTTATAGGTTCTGCTTGTTCAGCATTTCATATAAGTATTGTCGTTTCATGTTGAGAGGAGACTAAGGCTGGCAATTGGACCGGTTTTTGTCCGGTCCGGTCCGGTTCCCGTACCGGTAAGTCTGGTACCAATTGAACCGATAAGGAACCGGTCTTATAGGTACCGGAACCGGTACCGAAATGGAACCCGGATTTTTATCCGGTTGATCCGGTTCGGTAAGAACCGATTCCGGTCCAGTAAGAATCGATTCCGGTCCGGTAAGAACCGGTTCCGGTCCGGTTCAACGGTCAATTTAATTTTGTTTTTTATTTTTTTTTAAGTTGAACGTTATAGAGCCATTGGGCCCTTTTAGCCGTTGGGCTGGGGCCCAAAACGGCTCCAAACAGCCCCCCACCCCTCTCTACCCCTTAACACTATAAATATACCCATATTTTTTCATTTAAATCACAAATTCACAAACTGTTTCATTAATATCTTATAAAATCTCTTAATTTTCAATCTCTCATAAATTCATAATTATTATTTTGTGATATTGACTTGGAGTTCGAATTTTGGAGATTTATTTGAAGTAAATCGGAAGCTTCAATTGGCATCTCTCAATTCCGGCTTTGGTTATACGTCTACTTTTACGTAGACGTT
>JAJOOO010006473.1:0-27397 GCA_029582685.1 Solanum piurae | reverse complement strand
TTCCTCGTTCTTCTATTTAGTAACTTGCCGGTCTAAGATCCCAATCGGTACCTCTAAATTAGAGAAGTTCTGATTAAGCAACTCTAGCTCACAAGCAACCTTACCACAACATTACGCAAGATCTCATATGAGCCTACAAAATTGGGACTAAACTCCCCAAACTCACTACACCTCTCAAGGTGAGAATTTCAAGCCAACCTAAATCATGAACACCAAGAACACTTAATGACCTTGCTATCTAAGCACATCATTCCCCCCTTGGGAGTAAGCCTATACAAACTCTTCTAAGAAACATTTCTTTCAACTCTAAGGTCGGAACAAGTCATCACTAAGCTTTTACATCCATCACACAAAATGATTCTAAACCAAGGTGAATTACACTTCTACCCTTCTTAGAGAAGTCTACTCACTCAACACATCTAGGTATTACTAAAACACCCTATTCATCAAATCTTTCAACATACCCCAAAACTCATCATGAATAAGTCGGGTTCTACCATCAAATACACATAACCATAATGTGACCCATTTATACCAAAGACAACATCAAAGTCTATCATATCAATTCTATCTAGTCACATAGCCATAATTGGCATCACAACCAACCTTTTCTCCCTCGTTCCTTGTAGCATGAGCCCTACGAGTAGTCATATCCTAAAGACCATCGGATAAAGAGTAGGAGAGAGAGATCTTATAGAGTTAAACTCTATTGCACGACTTAGAGAATGAAGAAGTGAGATTTCCTAAGCATCCAATAGCCTCTTATTCATAAATGTAGCGCGCTTCACATTTATGAACAAGACTCTACTAGACGTGGTTTGAGACATCCTAGAACCATTCTAAACCTTGTGCTCTGATTACCAAGTTTGTCACGACCCAGAGGTACACCCTAGAAGTAACATGGCGTCTTGACCCAGAAGGGGTCTCATACAAGCCCTTAGCATATCATAACATAAGATAATAGAAAAGTATGGGAATATTAAAACTTTTTTCCATACAATCGAAGTATTTTATAAAAGCAAGTGGAAGTCTTACTACATTTTGTCTCAAACCATGTAATACAACTTTTGAATAAAACGCTTGGGACATAGAACATACAATAGTCTCAAAACATGAAAATAAAATACATAAAGGAAATAGTGGCTTTTGACCTCAAAGTTATGAGGACTCACCAAATCTTCAACTTCTTTGCTCCTTAGAAACCTAGCCTCAAGATTGGAACTCAAATCTCTGAACCCTACATTAGATGAGAATGTAGGCAAAGTATGCGTTAGTACAAAATATACTAAACATGTTATCTAGCATAACACCATAAGAGCATAATATCATAAGGTTTAGTCAACATAAGACATAATCCAATACTTCATGAAACATCAACTATAAGCATAAGAGACAATATCATAATCATAAGTAAAGTCTCCAACATAAGCATCATATAGGCATTATTTAACTCCTAGTCATTCATATCATAATAAGACCACTCTCAAGTAACCTCAAAGCATACTTGTGCAATGCATGAATAAGACCCCATAATCCCATCCAAGCTAAGTATCCCTTTTTGGTCATCTTAATCATAGTCTATATGCATAGTCAAGACCTAGGTTTTAATATTATAAGAGCACTATACTCCTGAGTAAACTCAAAGCGTACTTGTGCAATGCATGAATGGCATCCCATAATACCATTCACACTAGGCATAACCTTGAAGTCACCATATTCATACTTACCACTCATTTGGTCTTATTCTTAGCTTACTTCATATAGACAAGGGAATTATAAACTCTAGTTAATTATTTCATGGAAGGCAACTATAGCAACAATCCAAGCTAAACATACATCATCTAAGAGAACAATTCATAAGTAGCTTCAAGTCATACTTGTGCAATGCATGAATGGCATCACATAATACCATTCATACTAAGTGCCACCTTAGCTATCATACTCACTAGTTTGGGGGAAACAAGTCCCTCCTTTATATTTGTCATTAGTCATTTAAGATACTTCTCTACTTAGTACAAGGCAAGTACAACACATGAATGAATTCTATTTTTTAATTCAAGGCTACCAAGAAATAGCACCCTAATAGGCTAGACCAAACTAGTCATCTTGCTAACATAACTATATTATGCTAAACTAACTACCATGGAAGGCATACTATCATGCAAGCCCAAGCTAATCTAGGAGGGATACAAGTGTTCCCTCCTAGTTACCATGAAATAGTCTTAGACCAACTAAGTCATGCTACCCTTACAAGCACACTGTGATGCTAATGTAAGCTACCCTTAGGAGAGTATGATTTCTCAATCCTAATCTACCCTTAGGAGAATTTATGTCCTCAATCCTAAGCTACCATGAAATGGTCTTCTCTTAACAAAGTCATAATATCATGAAATACATCTTACAATGCTAATTTAAGCTACCCTTAGGAGAGTATGTTTTCAATCCTAGGCTACCATGACTACCCCTAACTCAAGCCTCCATGAAATGCACATTACAATGCTAATTTAAGCTACCCTTAGGAGAGTATGGATCCTCAATCCTAAGCTACAAATCTTGGTTTTGTCTTACCAAGCCAAGCTCTACATGAAGGGATCATATGTCACAACTTCAAGCTATTCTAGTCTAACATGCTTTGATTCATTTTAGATGATTATATTTTCAACCTAGAATCATTATATGTGAAAGAACCTTTCATCTCCTAGCATATTTATTCTTAAGTGTGTAAGTGAGAATAGGCTTTCAACAAACACCACAAGATCACATCAAATTAGCTTTACTCTCAAAGCTCTAACATTCATGACTACAAGCCTTACTCTCAAGCTTTTCTTCTTACAATCATCATTTATACCTAGATTTCAAGGCATTCTAATAACATTCTTCATTAGTAGGCGATTCTATTCCAAATTCATCATAAATGTTCAATCAACTTTACTAGTCATGATCCATTATATATAATTTACCCTAATTAAATTCATGTTCACATTCTTCTATTCTTGAACAATTACTATACATGACATCAATTCTAGAAGATCACCTATGAATCCTCAATTTCACTTCACAAGGCATAAACCCACATTCTTCAATTTCTTTAATTAAACTAGGGTTAGTCATGGATATAAATTCATCATAATATCATGATTCAATACTAAAAGAATCATAAACGAGTACTATATACTCAATTGGAATCATACCCATCACCACCCACAATATACGAAGAAACCCTAGCTAGAATTGGGTTTTATCTTCTTAATTAGGGCAAATCTAGGGGGATCTATGGATGGAAGAATCCATAGTTTAATAAGCTAGCATACCTTGATTCAAATACCTCTCAAAAGCTTGCAACAATGAAGTCTTGTTCTTGACCTAACCTTCAAGCTCTATTTTCTTTTTTAAGTCTTGAGTTTTCTAGAGAGATGATTTTTGAGATGAAGAACTTTGGGATCTTTTGGTGTTTTGGAATTAGTGACTTAGTTGGGGTGGTTAATGACTTAAAATAGTTTATATAGGTATATAAAGTCCATATAAAATTACCCCCACTTAAAACCAACTAAGAAGGAATTTACTAAAATACCCCTTACTAGGCAGCCCACTCGCAGGCACCACGATAGGGTCTCACGATTCGTGGTCAAGACCACGAGCCGTGGTCCTGCCCATGGTACTTGGGAAGTGGCTTGGCTAGTGGGTCTTAGCCTCCAATATTCTATGGAATCTTCACGAGCCTTCCAACAGGCCGTGGTCTCACCACTGGCCGTGAAGTGGCTCAAAAAGGTGAGACAAATTGAGGCAGCCTTGGGTGGTACACTGCCTCACCACCACGAGTGGCCCCACAGCCGTGAAGGCTCTTGTGGTCCAAGGCAGTGCCATGGCAAGCTTGGGGCAGCCTTGGCTCTTGCTTTGGCCCTTTCCCCTTTGCTTTGGCTCATACCCTCTTTGCCTTGACTCTAGCCCTCAATTTAACCCTAGATAGTCTACTAACTATGGGGTGTAACACGTACCCTGATGTTCAACCCCTAAACTCCTCATATCAAACTCTAGAACCCTAACTTAAGGCTCTAGTTTAGTCTACTAGTTTTTGGGGTATTACAATTTGCTTCTACACAAGTGTCGTTTAGAGTTTTAGTGCATCGCTTGAGGACCAAAAACAAGTTTAAGTTTAGGGTGTTGATATACCATGAATTTATGGTATTTTTGATACGTTTCACATAGAGTTTGTGTGTGTCTTGGGCTATTTTGTGTTAGAATTAATGTTTTGTGTCTAATAATTGCAGGAAATACGCCTGGAATGCAGTTGATAGAGATTAGAACTAAAATTATGCAGAAGGAGCCACCCACGGACCGTAGGTCGACCCACGGGCCTTCCTGCACATCTGTCGATGGATTCAGAGAATTGAAGTTCCAGTACCTAATGAAAAATTCTAAGTATGGAGCCACGAAAGGGGACATATGGACCGTAGGTCGAGTCGTCAACTGAAGCCGCGTTCGAGACAACTTATTTCCTTATTTTGTTTCCTTTTTATTTAGCACTTGTTTTCTATAAATAAGAGTTATAAACTTCGCTTTTTGAGGTTAGACATTATAGTAAACTCATAGTTTTGGTGTTTTGGGAATTAACTTGCAAACTTTAGCAATTTGATTTCCGGATTTATTTATATAAGATTTTCACTTTGCAATTTAATTGAATATTTCGGGTTTCATCTATTCTAATTGTAAGTTCATGAATTCTTTATTCTTAAACATGAATTGTGAACTCCAAACATGAGTAGCTAAATCCACAACCAGGGTTGTGGTAACCATGAGCAATTAACAAATTATGAATAATAACTAAGTAATTCTTGAATAGTGTTGATGCAAGTGTTGTTAATTCTTTCGTTTAAAAGTCTTTTTAACGGTTTCAAACGTTAGAACTCGCCTCGTTCCTACTTGCCGTACCAAGGAGGCAATGAATGAGAAAAGAATTAAAAAACAGAGATTTAGTAAATGTTATCTAATAGTCTAATCTCAATTGGTGCGAGGGTGAAAACTAAGCCATACATTGATGTGATGTCTAATATGGGTAAAGGTAACAGTTAGTAAAGCATACACCCGTAGCCGGACCAAGGTGCGAGGTGAAATTCCCTATTTGGAGGACCAATCACTTAGGAATACCTAACTTACCAACTTTACATGCAAAACACTAGGACATGATTATTGTTATTAGGATTACTGCGTTATGAGCTTATGGGGAACACATATGCCCTAGTTTCTCTCTCATATTGATAACTCAAAGTTTGAATCTTGCTTACTTATTACTTAATCAACAATCTGTTACTTGCTTACCAAACCCCCCCTCTTTTATTTACTTGTCTCGAAAATAGTTTGAATAAATGAATATAATAGTGGGTTAAGTTTAAGTCTAAACCTTATTCCTTGTGGGATCGACCCCAACCTACAAGTTGGGTTATTTATTTGACAACGATCGCTTATACTTCTTTAGAGAGGTGTAATTTGAGCGTATCAGGCATAGAGGAGAATACCTATGAATCCCTTCAAATGGACATGGAGGCGAATACCTATGACTATACTAATAAGGCAAGAGGTGAATACCCATTAACCTTTATAATAGGAATAGAGGTGAATCCCCATGTCTTGAAAAGTAAAGACAAAATAATGTGAATCATGTTATGAAGAATGAATTGTGTGAATTGTTACTTGAGTGGCCTTCCCTGAGATTGTATTACTAGAGGTGATGACCCAAGTCTTGAGCAAGGATAAGTTGAGGTTACTTCAGTAAGTGTTCCTCTTATGGTATGATGATTTATGTGCATTGATTATGGTTATCATTTATGTGGTTATCTCTTATGCTTATGGATTATGTCTTATGTTGACTAATGCTTATGCTATGCTTATGTTGATGATTTATGCTAGCTATCAAATTTAGTACAACTTTGTACTAACGCATACTCTTGCCTACATTTCTTATCCAAATGTAGGGTCCGGCGATATTGACTCTCATCCCCGTGGCTAGGATCATAGTAGCGAAAAACTTGAAGATTGGTGAGTCCTCATAGCATTCGAGAATTTGACCACTATTTCATTATGTCTTTCATTTTATGTTTTGAACTATTGTATGGGCTGTGTCCCAAAGACTTCCATGTATTAGATGGTTTGAGACAAGTGTAATAGACTTCCACTCGTTTTATAAAGATTTTGATTATGTTTAAAATGTTTTAAATTTCTGCTAAATTCTATTTTCTTATGTTATGAAAGCTAAGTTGACTTGTATGAGGCCTCTCGGGGTCTTGTACGCCATGTTACACCTAGGGTGTACCCCTGGGTCGTTACACTTTCCCTCTTGGAATTTTTTTCCATTTCTTCAAGCTTTTCCTCCTTAATTTGTTCGGCATGTATTATTAAATGAGAAACATCCATTTCCTTGATCAACATGGTAGTACGATACTTTTTGACAACACAGTCGGATACACTCGACAAAACTTGATCATCCTTACCCTAGAGTGGGCAACCATAGTCTGAGCATATTTAGCCAAATGAGTGAACTTCAAAGCATACTCCTTCAAACTCATATTTCCTTGTCGAAGATTAATGAAATCAAGTACTTTTGCTTCTTTCATTTCAAGAGGAAATAAACAATCAAGAAAAGCTCCTTTGAATTTCTCCCAATCAAAAGGACCCACATCAACCACCCTCTCACTTTTTCATTGTTCAAACCATACTTGAGCAAAACCCTTGAGTGGTATGCGCCCAAATCCACCTTTTCAACCATAGTAAATCCCATGATACCTACTATATTATACACCTCATCAATGAACTCTTGAGGATCCTCATCAACCTTAGAACCATGAAATACCAGAGGTTCATCCGAGTGAAGTCCCTTATCCTTGTTGCAGCCATACCCTTATTTGGGTTCACGAGAGTATTAGCCTTTCTATTGTCTTGAGACGTCATAGATTGAGCCAACAATTAGAAAGCAACTCGAAATTCAAGATGAGTAACTTGCTCGGCCAAAGGATTAATCGAAACTTGAGGAACCTTGGGCTCCACATTCTCATCCGCATTCCTTCTCACGTAAGCTTTTCGAGGAGTCATTTCTTGAAAAGGATCAAACATAATTTAGGAGAAGTATCTTTATAGAGATAGACTTTATGGCACAACTTTAGAGTAATGAAAGAAGTGGAGTTTCCTAAACTCTTTGTAGCCTCCTATTTTGACGAGCACAAATCACAATATAATTAAGAGCTTCGCTATTCAAAAATAGTATAGCATAAAGATCGTCTCCACAAGGATTGGTTCTAGTAGAAATTCAATATAATTTCTTTCAATATTATTAAGAAAATTTCATATCTTGAGAGTTGTGTGGTAAAACTACTATATTGAAAAATGTAAATTATTAGCACTGATTATCCAACAACAATGAAATGAATATAAAAATAGGTGATTATCAATTAATGAACTTAGGGCCACAGAAAATATGATAGCAAGGTTTCAATACTTAGGTTATGCTAATGTTTAAGGTTCACAAATAATTATTTCTAATTCTTAAGAATACAAAAATTGATTACTATTTCTATCAATAAGTAAAACTCTTCTTTCAAATAAATTTGATTTCCAATAGACTAGGAATGTAAACAAAGTAAACATGTGCACAAGATGTACCGGAAGGGCTTGGTCTAGTAAAGCTTCTTGCGAATACTTTCTTACTCCAATCCTTAACAACAAATTCTCAATCTCTTTCAATTACTTCATGAAATTATCAATCAAGAACTGAACCATAAGATGAAAAGATAATAATTAAGGAACCTTTCTTTTGATTAAAATGCAAAGAATAACTAACTTTTTTTATACCAATATGAATAGCAATTCACTGTTCTATGCATTCAAACAAATGCAAAATCCAATATTAGCAACCCTACATCATATTTTCTTTGCCCTATTTAGAATTTTCTCCATAAAAATAAACAAGTTCACAAAATAAGGAAAAAATAGAAGACATTACAGACAACTCTTAATCCAAACTTCCATTTTGGATTAGAGTGGTGTACCCTTTTTCGTTCTACGTTTTTCTTTTGCTCCTTGTAATTTTTCCATTTTTAAAAGATACCCTCATCTTTGGGACCAGTTTTCCTTATAAAGCATGAGGTTTTCCTCCTTAAAATCTCAAAAATACCCTTATTTAACATTTTTCATTGAGTTCCCACGTGATCGCACAACGGAAATCAGGACTGTGCAAGACTTCCAACTACTAACTCCCATACTTTCTTGCCAGTATGATTGGAACTTGATGTTGCACGATTTCATGTGTCTTTTCACTCTAATAAAGTGTAATTTTATATATCTTTTGATTCATTTAGCTATAATTTTAGGCCTAACTTCACCTGACACATTTAACAAGCAAATTAGCAATACATGTACAATATAAGGCCAAAATAAATTAAAATCCTTTAAAAAAGACCCAATATCTCAAGACTATTGCTCTTATCATATTCAGAAATGTGACGCTCTTCACACTGTTGAACAAGACCTTACTCAACGTGGCTTGTCAGACTTCTTAGGACCTTTTTCTAAAACCTTGTGCTTTGAATACCAAGTTTGTTACGACCCAAAGTACACCCTAATCGTGACATGACGTATAAGACCGAGAAAGGCCCTACACAAGCCACTTGACATACATATACAAAATATATTAGAGAAAAGCAAGAAATTTCATAATAAGTAAAGAGTTTGACATAAGTGGAAGTACATCAAAGTCTAGAAAAACCATCTATTACATGAAAAGAGTGTCGAGACTTAACCTGTACACCACATATAGAGTCTGAAAATTAAAACATAAGGAAAGCAATACAAGTGACATTATCCTCAAAGTATGAGGACTCACCAAGTGTTAAATCTCTAAGGTGATAAACTAGCCACTAACGGTATGAGAGGAATCATCACGCCCTAAAATTAATGAAACAATGTAGGCACAAGTATGCATTAGTACATGGAATGTACTAAGTCTGAGAGGAATGTAATAAAATATTAGTCATTGACATAAGTGGACTTGAAACCATGATATGCATGACCAAGATAAACATAGTAAAATCATTTAAGAAAGATCATAATCATGAACATGGTCAATGCATCTTAAAATCATAAGGAAAGTTTAATAAAAAAATTTAGTAGCTTAGTTCATTTTGTGAGATATTAGCTTGAACCGACAGTAGATCACGTGAGTTATGAAATGGAATCTGATATAACTCCCACATCAAGAAGGTAGTGTCTACTTGAAAAAGATAGAACCTCGTATGATAACATGTGATATATGTGGATTCACTATCTAGGCCATTTAAGACATACCTACAGGGGTACGTAGTTTGCAACTAGAGGTTACTTCTAGAGACTACCCTATTTAAGCCTCCACCTCAAAGTTTCTCGGTGCTAAGTTAAAACCCAACGGAATAGTTATTTTCAAAAAGTTATTATCATGGGGGAAAGGTATAATTCAATTACTAATACAAGTTAAAACATTATAGAGTAGCTCATTAATTCTTCA
The DNA here is from genome assembly GCA_029582685.1 of Solanum piurae. Taxonomy (NCBI): domain Eukaryota; kingdom Viridiplantae; phylum Streptophyta; class Magnoliopsida; order Solanales; family Solanaceae; genus Solanum; species Solanum piurae. Next base: position 17,871 of record JAJOOO010006473.1, on the reverse strand, counting down.
ATAAAGTCTAAGTGAGAAAACCTTTCATCAAGCCATGATCCCTTAATATGTGAGAAAATCTTTCAAAATTCATTGATGCTTATCTTAAAGCAACCTATATTATAAAACATTCATTTTCATAAAACATTCATAAGTTCACGGAAACATATTCGTAGATTCATAGCTTTTCTTTAAATTTGTGCAATTTAGGGTTCGTAGTCAAAATCACGATCAATGCATGAGCTAACATAGAATTGATTGGAAAACATGTAACCGAATCTAAATATCATGATATGATCAAAATAAAACAATTGAAATCCATACAAATAGAACCCATGATGAATTAAATAAAAACCTAACCAATTGAATTAGAGAACTGAAGAATCTTTAGGGACTCAATGAATGAATGTAACCCATTGATAAACTCCCTACATACCTTATCTCAAAGCACACAAGAAATTGATGAAGAGAGGAGACTTGAACTTAAGGAACCCTAGCTTCTTCTTCCTTGATCTAGACAAAGAATTTTCGAGAGAACCTTGAAGAAAATTTAGGAATTTAATTGAATAAGGGAGTTTGGAAATACTTGAAGGATGAATTGTAGTTATTTGACATAGAATCAGGGTCAAAACGATGTAGTATAGGCATTAAGTGCATAGGAAAAGACCCAAATACCATTTAAAATAATTGCTGGACAGACCTATTGTTGAGACCTATGACCCGTAGGAATTACTATGGCCTATCCTAGTCAACTGTATAACCAATTTCAATTTCAGAAACCCAAATATTCAATCATTTCCCACAAGACCATTCTACGGTACGTCAAACATTATCATGATCTGTTGACCTCATCTGTAGAACTCAACTCTCACTCCAAAATTTCACTAAGTCTCGAACCTTTCTACAAAACCCATTCTATGACTTGTAAACCAAATGATAAAACATTAAAACCTTCTGTAGAACTGTGGTCCTAAATCAAATCTCTGAATCAATTCTACGAGTACCATTTACGGCTCGTCAACATTCCTATGGTTAGTCCTATCAAGTCGTAGGCCTAATCTTCTTAAACATAATTTTCCAAAAACTCAACCCAAATTCTACGATTGCCTTTTTACAGCCCATAGGACTTACTATAGCTCATAGGTAGGAATCGTAGTTCACTCCTTCAGTCAATTTTTGTTGTATTTTTCTTCCATTTTGGACTTTTTAACTTTTGAGGGGTTACATTTGGAAATGTCAAGTCTTTGATTTTTGACCTACGGTGGAACATGCTGATTCGTAGAAGGGTCTACAGGCCATATGAGTGATTTAGAGAATCTATTTTAGACCTTAGTTCTATGAAGAAAGTTGATGAGTCTTAGGGTGTTCTATGGGTCATAGGTGGGATCCATATAAGTGATCCAGACCTTTTTTCTAAAAAAAAAATATTGTGCGGGAAAGTCGATCAAAGTCAGACTTAGTGAAATATTGGGCTTGAAATTGGGCTTCATGAGTGTAACGACCCTCCGGGTTATTTTCTTTATTTTCCATTCTTTTCAGAACTATGATTTCTTATAGAAACCACAAGACATTTATTTACTTTCTAGCACTAACAGTTCGGTTGCCGGGTCGTTCATGTGGAGCATCTTTGGACTTTGAAGATTTGGGTGAGCTCCCGGCATTTGGAGCAACCGATTTCTGTTTGTTTTGGATAGTCTTAGTCTTTATATTGTATTCAGAGATAGCCTGTACTTGTCTTGTAATTGTGAAAGCCTTGTACTACTATTTTGGATTAGTTAAAGGGAAGCCCTGGCTTTGGCATGTTCTTTGGCTACCTCTGTTCCTTGATATTCAATGTTAGGAGGTCTGAGCTCCTTCGAGGGTGCACATTATGTAGATGCAGTTCTTGGTGTAGTGGGTGCTCCTTAGAGAAAAATTGGGTTGACTAGTCCCAGCAGGATTTATAGTCCATTTATGACTATGTGTTTGTGATTTCTAGAGTGGGTTGGGCATAATCCCATATTGCTTCCTTTAGATCAAGAGTTGAGTTAGGGGTTGATCTGAGGGTTGGATTTTCCACTCCGATTAGTATCAGAGCATATAATATCAACAGGGTCTACCTTTCTCCTGGTTGCAAGTCATGTTAGGGTTGTGGAGCAGGAATGCCTTGAGACTTACAATGATGGTGGTAAGAGGCTTTGCCATTAGTACAATGGTGACAAAATTCAACTTTGAGGTGAGTATCAATTCAGTGAGGGACATCTTTCTTTCCGACATATCAGGACTATGAAGGTAGCATCTCAGATTGCCAGGGGTTCTTAGGTAGGTCGTGGTGCAGGTAGCAGACATAGTTTAGGCCAAACTTCTTATGTTGATCATTTTGGACCTTCAGGTTTTGGGTCTCATGTTACTCCACTTGGGTATTTGGAGGCAATTGCTCTCGGTAGTGGTTGCTATGGGTGTGGTGAGATAGGCCAATATGTTAGAGATTGTTGCAAGGCCCAATGAAGTTTGCTAGGAGTGGTTCTAAGTACCTAAAATGTCATCTAAATATGCTAAGAGTCAAATCTTAGATCAACGTAATCATTTCACAGATTAGCTACTGCATAGCTCAACACACAAACACTTCATATTTTATCAACACAAAAATAAAAAACATCACAGATTTCACAACAAACATAGAGTCAACCTCACCTCATCCTAACAACTAGAATGGCAGGTTGCTCACCACCCCCTCCCCAAAAAAAAGACTTTGCCCTCAAAGTCAATGAAGAAAAAACAATAGGGTTATGAGGAGGGGTCATACCTATGGTGCTCTAGGCGACGGTATCCAGATCAGCATCTGTAACACCCCGACTTTTAAAAACGTCTAAATTAACACGTATCTTCGTGGAAAGACAAAGAGGGTGAGTAATAAATTAAAAATGATGTGGTATGTCATATTTTAAGTTGTATCTCAAGTTTTTAAGTTAAGTAAGTGGCAAAATAAAAGTTGGCGAAAGTTATCGTAAGTTCCTTTTTAAAGATTTCTCTAAATTTTGGGTCAAATGCTTTGGAGGTTTTCTATCAATATGTAAAGAGTTAGAAGGTGTATTACCCATTAAATCGAATGCCTACGAGTCTAGTTTGCAACGCACAAAACCCCGTATCAAACCGACATCAGAATAAAAAGTTATGAGGGTTTTACTAGAGACTGCTGGGGCATAATCCGGGTCGGGTAAAAAAAATGGTATGTTGGCTTATTTAACGTTTTAAGCCATGAAAACATTTCATTTCAGTTCCAAAACCAAAGAGAAATCTTAGAGAGGCTTCCTATGGAGTTCTAGCATGATGAAGGTTAGTTTTTGATGATTTCTACCATTAAACATTCCCCCCGTGCCTAGAAACGTAATCCTTACACGTGGCGATCGTTTTTCCCTTCTATTAGCTGCGTCTGGAGCTGGTTTTTGAAGATATAAATTTGTAGTTATTGGTGTTTCTTCAAGGTTTACACTTGGTTAACTAAGGTAATCATCTCGGGACCCTTTTGTGATTGTTTTTATGAATTTCTACGGACATTTCGACAAGTTGGGCCAATATGGAAAATCTGCCGATTTAAGAATAATTATGAATTGTTTATAGGTGCGTACCAGCTGTGTATATATAGTGTTTGCGAAGCTTAGGACATAAGGAAAAACTTTCGTGAGGGAACTACGGTGTTTCGAGCGTTCATTGGAAAGGTATGTTAAGGTTATTCCCTACTTACGACATGTTTCCTTAAAGCTTAGGAGAAATGTAATTGGGTTGTTATCCTTGTTACACTTTTAGCCATTATTGTTAATTATTGGCTGCTCGAGTTGATATAATCCTCCCTTGTCGGGATTCTTCTTCAGTTAGTAGCGTCCCTATGTTGGACACGACTTAGAGGCTATTTGTATAGGTTGCTTATAACTAAATTGCTCGTTTTTAGTGATTGAATTGTAATTGTTGCCCTTGGGGCTATTGTGGTTAGATGAAAGAATGTGATCTATTCCTAGAAGGGCTATGTTCTGCCTACAGGGCTATATGGATGCCTAATAGGGGTATGAGTTATCTACGGGGCTATATTGATGCCTAGAAGGGCTATGAGTTGCCTACATGGCTATATTGACGCCTAAGAAGGCTATGTGCTTCCTACAAGACCATGTTGTTGCCTAAGAGGGCTATGAGTTGTCTATAAGCTATGTTGATGCCTAAGAGAGCTATGTGCTGCCTACGGGGATATATTAATGCCTAAGAGGGCTATGTGACTGCCTACGGGGTTAGGGGACTACCGATAGGGGTATATAGGTTGATTGGCACCTTTTGGGCTTATGGGGGCCTTAGTAGGTGGTCTTGTGTGTTGTTTGTACCTACCGAGCTTATGGGGTTTGGTTAGGTTGTTACTTTATTAGTTTTGATAAGTTTAGATTTAGGATCAGGTCAGTACACTTATCTTATCCTTGATTTATTTATCAGATTATTCCAGTATATCAGGATACCTCCTCATAGTCTACTGCCTTTCATACTCTGTACATTATTTTGTACCGACGCCCCATTGCCTTGGGGGAGCCGCATTCATGCATGCAGGTCCTGACAGACGACCGAGTAGACCTCCTCAGCAGCAGGATTGACTTCTATCCGGTTGGCTAGCCCCTTTCCTCCGGAGCTGCCAGAGTTGGGAGGTTTGTTACCTTTTGTTGTATATATTTTTATGGGTAGGCTGGGGCCTTGTCCCGCTAATCTTTACTACTCTTACAGGCTTGCAGACTAGTGTGTGGGGTGTATAGCTACGTTATGGCCATACTGACCTATGTTGTTGGTTTGCTGAAGCTTGTGAGTTGTTTGATGTATTGTATTGATATATACCTGCCTTTAGTTTTGGTATAGATATCATGGTGGCCTCGACGGCCCAATCAGGACTTCTGTGCTAGTTGGCTATTTAGTTATATGATCTCCTGGGAGTAACTGTTTCTTTTATAGATCAGTTGGCAGGGGCCTTGCCGGCCGAGGTCTTAGTTTTAAGCCGAGATATACTTGTTTGTTTTCCTGATTGTGTGTGTGGCTGCCATGCGCTAGTAGTAAATGGTTCAGCAGGGTCGACTCGGGCCTGAGTTTTGGCATTAGGAGCCAGTTACGCCCCCGAGTTTGGGGCGTGACACCATCGACACCTTTATCAATGGGTGAACTCTCAGAAACCAACACAGGATCAGGCTCGCTAGCACTCACCGGGATAGGTATTCCGCTACCAGAAGCTTCAGCTAACACTGCATCTCGCTGTTGTTGCTCAAATGCTTCTTTTTCTCTAGCTTCCTTCCTTGATGCCTTACGAGCTTTCTTTTCTTGCCTTCTTTCCTCTCTGGACAGGTTAACAAGTATCTCCTCACTAGATTCTCTGACTTTGTGTTTTCTCTTATCGGATTTGCCCTTAGGGAGTTTTCCGTATAAATCGTTAGGGACTGAGTGGTAGGCTACTCACTGAATATCTTCATCAATGACCCTGACATGACTGGAGTAGGTACCTGTACCGGCTTTTCTACCAGTTTAGCAACTTGGGCTCACATCTCAGCCAACTGCTTCTTGAACTCTTCATTATTGCTCTATCCGGCAGCCTGCAACTGTGTTTGGACATGGGCCTCCAATCCATCCATCTTGTGCTTCAACACAACAAGTTCCTTCCGCATTTCATCTTTTATACGCTTCTCCGCAGCTAACACATCGCGCTCTATGAGCTGGGGCATCCGGTTGATAATTTGCTCGACCAAAGTCCTGGTATGTCGCTGATCTGTAACCAACCTTTCAAGGTAAGCAGTGGGAAGAGTGATATAAGTACCTGTAGCTTAGGAGTCTAAAGATGGTGGAGATGATGGTGCCCCCGAAGCTAGCTGTGATGGCTCACCCTACTCAGTTTGGCCTGCAACCTGTGGGATGACTACTGGTGTATGAGGTACTACCACTAATGGTCCCACCCCTCCTTATTTTCTCCCAAAAATAGGATTGTTGACATCTTGGATTTTGGAAGTTGCAGTTATCTTGGATGCTTCAACCGGTTTGTCCACCAACTTATTTGGAGATGTTCGCCTGTAAACAAAGTTTCCCTATCAGACAGGGAAATGACAAACCTGCTCGCTCATTCAGCGCTCTATCTCGCATCTCTGTGGCAATGATCCAACCCACATTCACAAGGTAACCGGCCATGAGGCAGGCAACCAATGATGTTAATGATGGAGACAGTGTATTATCATTTGCTGTGGGTCGCAACTGTGCTCAAAATATTGACCCCCAGACCTTGGACGGAAAGGTGAGGGATGCCTTTGTAATCGGCACATGTGGATCAGACACCCATGCTCCTACTTCTCTTTCTGTGGCAATGTAACTAGCAATCCAACGCATGATGCACTCTTGCGAAGTAAGATCCTCTATCTCCGTTTCACTCATGACAGTGTGGTGTTTTCCCTCAAATAGTCCTATAGAAGATGGTGTTGTATACTCGGGGCCATGTAACATCCTATTAATTATTTTCTCAGAGATTTTCACAATTTAACTCCAAACAGTGATTGTATCTAAAGGAGTCAATGTGCCGGCAAGTGTCTTTTGTTCTCTCTTTTATTGTTTCAGTTTCCGAAACAATGTTCATTAGGGTGGAGGCGTAGATAGTATAGAACTCTCGAGGTAGATGGTCGGTGTATTCCCCAGGAACATTGTTCATCCATTCAAACTGGTGAATCTGGAACAGTCTGTAAATATCTGGAAATGCTTGGATGTCTGCCATCACTACCCTAGTCTCAGGCATGAGTGGTCTATTTCTAAATCCCCCCAACTTGTTCATGATTCCATTTTCGAAGAAATCCTCTGACCTGTTCCCCATCCACAAAACTCTAAAACAATCGTTTAGCTGCTGTCTCACAACTCGGTCAAATTCGTGGAGCTGAACATACTGGACCATTGTATCATCTGGAGTCACCTCATCATCCTCCTCTTCTGCACCTACCTCTGTCTTGGCTCTAGTTGTAGCCTCTAGTCCTGCTGCAGGTGGAGATGCAGTAGCATCTTCCTCAGAACAACTTTCAGACTCTGCACTGCCCCCCAAACCATCATCAGAATAGCTACCCAAACCAACTTCAAATTTGCTACCTTCTTTCTCTCCTCTTCCGGAACTGCTACCTTCCTCTTCAGACTAGGAAGGAGTTTTCTGGAGGATGGCCCTCGTTGTACTGGATCTAGTAGATCGAGGTGGGTGATCTTCAGGTGTAACATTTATTCATATCTCTGAACTACTAGATTCCTTAGTATGATCACCTTCGGATTGCGAAGCAGTAGGTGAGGAAGGTGGAGCTGCGTTCTTTCGTCAGGAAGCCATAGTACGTGAACAGTTCCAACACCCTTTAATAACCAGTTCAGTAAAACAACACACTATCGGGTACTCAGACTTCCCCTGTGTAATTACAACGTGACGCCTTGCCTTAAGAAAGTCGTCACCCAATCTATCATTGCGAAGGGCCACAGAATCAAACTACATAAAAGAATTAAAAAACAGAAAGTAAAACTAGATTATTTTTTTATACGGGAGATAAGATAGGCCGTGGTGGGTGCCACGGTCAGTGAAGACCCTTGTGAAAACAAGTTGGTGAATTGACTGTTTGGGACAAAGTACTGGAATAGATCACAGATGGTTTCACGGTCCGTGGAGTGAACCACGGTCCGTGAAGACCATCATGATCCTACTCAGTGTACTCCCCTTTTTCCAAGTGTGGGTCACGAGGGGTTTTACGACCCGTTGAGTGCACCATGGTCCGTGAAGCCCATCATGGACTTACACTTGGATATTTTCCAGTGCTCTTCTCGTAAAATCGACCATACGCTCAATTTCAACAGTTATCATCAACAAAATTCCCTAGTGTATACATATTTCCACCTACTTTGGACTCAACTTACACTAATGACATCCCTCAACACTAATTATTTGCAATTTTATCATGCCCATAATCCACAACGACCAAACTCACCCAATTTCAACCAACCCACAACAATTTCACATCAACAATGGTAGTTCATCATATAATAAAGGTAAATTCAACTAACTCAAAGCATATCCCACTTGTTTTTTGACAAGATCAAACTTATAAAAAGTGATATATAAAGACTTACTTCGAAATTAGAGGAGAATTTCGCTCACAAAGAACAAGAGAAATGTTGACTTGAATTCCTTGGCAAAATAGAACTAGGGTCTCGATTCTAGGATGAATATTGGTAGTTTTAAAGATGAAAAACTCTTTATTGTGTTGCTAATAATCGTTATAGTGGAGAGGAAGGGAAAATAAATTGACCCTTGGCGCTTAGCATAGCTTATAAACGTTTAAAATTTGTGCGCGGGTCAGGTCGGGTACTGGTACTGCTGGGTAGCAGATGACGGACCGTGAAGTTGCCCGTGAGGGGCACCACGGTCCTTTGAGACATCCATGGATATGACTTGGGTGAGTACAACTTACCTGAGGTTCACAAGAGGCTAGACGGTTCATACATCCTCTAACGAACCGTGAACCCTTCCGTGAACCAATTTATCACACGTTCCAGTTTCATCCTTTGGTTGATGTTGAGAATGAAGGGCCGTGAAGTTTCCTGTGAAGGGAACCACGGACCGAGAGACTGCTCGTGAAGAGTAGTCTACACCCAATTCTTCAACTCTTAGTCCAAATCCTTCCAGCACACATCAACACACCGTGAAACTATAAATAGAAAGAAAAAAAATGAGAAAAAGGAAACTACCTATTATAATTAACATCTTGGGTTGTCTCCCAAGTAGCGCACACTTTAACATCGCAGAGTGACGCTGGTTACTTGATTATTCAGACTTCATCAAGTTTACATTCTTCCATAATCTTCACTTCTTCTGGAACACCTAAGTATGCTTGGATTCGCTGAACATTGGCCTTGAACCTCTGACCCTTGTCATTCTCAAGCTCAATAGCACCCGACTGGAACACCTGAGTTACCTTAAAAGGCCAAGACCATTTGGATCTCAGCTTCCCAGGAAACAGACGAAGTCTAGAATTGAAAAGTAACACCAATTCACCAGGAGTGAAGGTTCTATTCTCAATATGATTATCATGATACAACTTCATCCTACCCTTGTACAGTGCATACCTCTCATGCGCTCTCAAACGGAACTCATCCATCTCATTAATTTGATCAAGTCTCAAGTTTGCAGTTTCACTCCAACTAAGGTTCAGCTTCTTCAAAGCCCATAGTGCTTTATGCTCAAGCTCAACCGGCAAATGACATGCCTTTATAAACACCAATTGATATGGAGACATACCAATAGGAGTCTATAAAGCTATCCGATATGCCCATAGAGCATCATCTAACTTTCATGCCCAATGCATTCACTGTTTTAGCCAAAATTGCCTTAATCTCTCTATTGGACACTTCCACTTGACCACTAGTCTGCGGATGATAAAGAGTTTCCACCTTGTGTTGTTTAACCCCATATTTGGCCAGAAGCACACTGAATACCTTGTTGCAGAAATGGGAACCGCCATCACTGATGATAGCTCTGGGTGTGCCGAACCTTGAGAATATATTCTTCTTCAGAAAACCAGCAACACTCTTTCCATCATTCTTAGGCAAAGAAACTGCCTCAACCCATTTGGACACATAGTCCACTGCCACCAATATGTACTTCTACCCATAGGAGCTCACAAATGGGCACATGAAATCAACTCCCCATACATCAAACAACTCCACCTCCAGAATAGGTGTCATGGTTAACTCATGGCACCAAGAACAACTCCTTACTATGTCCATCGCATGTTGATGAATTGTAGGCCAGTAGTACCCACACTAAAGTATCTTGTAGCCTGTCCGAGCACCTCCATAATGGCCACCTACTGGAGAGGAGTGACATGCCTCTAGAATGTGAATCATCTCAGCTTCAGGGATGCATCACCTGATGATGTTATCAGCACACACCATATACATATAAGGTTCATCCAAAAAAATACTTACCCACATCATGTAGGAACCTCTTCCTTTGCTGAAATGTCAGCCCCTCAGGCATCAAGCTACTAACAAGAAAGTTAGCAAAATCAGCAAACAAAGGAATAAGATCAGGAGTAGCGGCTAATACCTGCTCATCCGAGAACAAATCATTGATTTTGATCTCAAGTTCCTCTTTATTTTCACCCTCCAACCTAGACATATGATCAACTACCTGGCTCTCACAACCTCTCCTATCCTTAACCTCAAAATCAAATTCCTGAAGAAGTAACACCCATCTGATTAACCTTGGCTTGGAATCTTTCTTTTCTATGAGGTATCTCAGAGCTCCATGATCCGTATGGACTATCACTCTCGTACCCAACAAGTACACTATGAATTTCTCAAAAGCATACACCACCGCCAGTAGTTCCTATTTAGTAATTGTATAGTTTCACCGTGCTCCATATAGTTACTTACTAGCATAGTAAATCGGATGGAACATCTTGTTACGCTTCTGACCTAACACAACTCCTAAGGCAGTACCACTAGCATCGCATAGTACCTCAAATGGCTCAGCCCAATCTATGCCAATGATCACTGGGGCATAAATGAGCTTCTTCTTCAGGAATTGAAAGGCTCTTAGACATGCCTCATCAAAAGAAAATTTCACCTCCTTCTCTAAAAGCTTGCACAAGGGGTGTGAATTTTTTGAGAAATCCTTGATTAAACGCCTATAGAATCTGGCATGTCCTAAGAGCCTTCGAACAACCTTCACACAGATAGGTGGAGGCAATTTTTCAATAACCTCAATTTTTGCTTTATCGACCTCTAACCCCTTTTGTGACACCTCGTGCCCAAGGACTATGCTCTCCTTGACCATGAAATGGCATTTCTCCCAGTTCAGCACTAGATTGGCTTCCTCGCATCTCCATAAGGCCTTTCTAAGATTAAGCAAACAATCATCAAAGGTATCACTTACCACTGAAAAGTCATCCATGAATACCTTCATAGTATCCTCCACCATGTCCAAGAAGATAGACATCATACACCTCTGGAAAGTTACTGGTGCATTACATAGTCCAAATGGCATGCATTTAAACGCAAAGGTGCCATAAGGACATGTAAATGTGGTCTTTTTCTGATCTTCAGGAGCAATTGATATTTGGTTGTAGCCAGAGTATCAATCGAAGAAACAGTACGACACTTTTCCAGCCAACCTATCAAGCATCTGGTCCATGAATGGCATTGGGAAGTGATCCTTCAAGGTCCACTTGTTCAGCTTCCTGTAGTCCATGTACACTCGCCATCCATTGACTGGTCTTTGTGGGACCAACTCATTCTTTGCATTCGCCACCACTGTCATACCACCCTTTTGGGCCTATATTGTACTGGGCTCAACCAGTGACTGTCAGAAACGGGATACACCACCCCAATATCTAACCACTTGATGATTTCCTTTTTGACCACCTCTTGCATTGGTGGGTTTAACCTCCGTTGGTGCTCAATGCTTGGGCTGCAGTCCTCCTCAAGTTGGATTTTTGAGTGCATATACCTGGAATATCTCGATGATGTCAGCAATGGTCCACCCAATTTGCCCTTCTATATCTTATCAGCACTTTGATCACAACTTGAACCTGTTCATCATTTAAATCTGCAGCCAAATTCACAAGCAAAGTGTTGTTAGCGCCCAAAAATACATTCAGGTGACTGGGTAATTGTTTTAATTCCAGCACATGTGGCTCCTCAATTGATGGTTTTGCTGTAGGGCTTGGCATTTTTTTAAATCCAGGCCTAGTTTCTTTGGAGCATAAAAGTGTGATCCCATACCATGTAAGGTATTTATGGTTTCCACATAGTCAGTCTGGAAATTCGCTTCAAAATTCATCAACACGACTGCTAATGGTTCAACAACCAGCCTCTCCTCAATGGTTGCTCTCATCTCGTCTTCCTCAAAAACCTCTATCGTGGACACCACATTCATGTTATGTGGAAGTTTCATTGACCTGCAAATATTAAACTTTACCTCTTATTTATTGAGTCTGAACCTCAGTTCTCCTCTTTGAACATCTACCAATGCTCGTCCAGTGGCCAGAAAGGGTCTTCCCAAGATTATGGGAACCTCAAAATCCACTTTGAAATCCAAGATCACGAAGTTTTCCAAAAAGATGAATGTGTCTACCTTTACGAGCACATCACATAGGATGCCCACAGGTCGCTTCACTAACGTATCTGCCTTCATTAACCTCATTGTTGTTGGTTTTGGAACTCCTAACCTAGTTGCTTGTAGATGGCCAGTGACATCAAGTTTATACTGGCCCCTAAGTCACACAAGGACTTTGCAAATTTGATTGATCCGATGGTGCAGGGTATGATTAATGCACCTGTATCCTTACCAGAGATCTGGTAGCAATAGCACTGCAGTGATGAACATTTATAGTCAAATCAATACTTAGAACTCTTTTTTTTGTAACCAAGTCTTTCATGAACTTGGCATATCCCGACATCTTCTCCAGGGATTCCACCAATGGTATATTTACTGACAGCTATCTCAGCATGGTGATGAACTTCGCTTATTTCCCATCTTCGACTTTCTTTTTAAGCCTTTGAGGGAAAGGAGGAGGTGGTCTTGGGATCTGTTGTAAAGGCATAGTTCCCTCAACCTCTTTCTCTGTTAGTCCGCTTGTTACGCTGTTGGCTGGGCATCCTCCAAGTCATCTACATGTTCAGCTTCGACCTCTTCTCTTCCAGTTTGCTCCACCACCTGTTCATTCTTAGTACCTGCACAAATTGGGTCATTAAGAATCTTACCACTCCTAGTGGCGATAGCCATGCAATGCCCGTCCTTCTTAGGATTTTAAATAGTATCACTAGGTAATGACCCATTCTTCCACTGGTTCAGTGATGCTAAAAGTTGCCCCAACTACTACTCTATTTTCTTAATGGCGGTAGTATGAGAATCTACCAGTTGACTCATACTGGATAAGTCACCTCTCATCTCCTTAACCCCTGCATCAGTTGACTCAACTTTTTGGAGCACCTTTTACCATCATGTCTTCCAGCTTAGACCCGCTGGAACTACCACTTCCCCAGTCTCTATTACCTGGTGGCACATACACACCACTGTGATCATTCCCTTGAGTAGTTCTGACTTACATTTCCAGAATTGTAACCCTGGTTTCGCGAGTTATAATTCTGGAAACCTGCTTAGTTTCCCAAGTATTTAGCCTTCTCATCTAGATCAATGTCTTGATCTTCATACCTATTTGGAGTTCCTATTACATTTACCTTTTCAAAACTCACGACAATATGCTTCGTGAGCAAATATATCTGGGTCCTCATGTGTGCCATGTCTTGATCTCTTTCTTCTTCTCTTTTCCTTTGTTTGGCTGAAAGTTCAAAAGTGAACCCTAGGTCTCCTACTTCTACATCTCTGGTGTACCATGACCTATTATTCTTGGTCGCCTCATCCATCAGCTGCATGCTCTCTAAGAATGGATTCCTCACGAATGATCCTCCACACACTGCATTAGCAACAGGTTTAGTAACATAAAAGATCTATAAAATGCTTGTTTTAGATGTCTCTCAGTGAGACCATGGTTTGGACACTTCTTCAGCTTTTGGCTGAATCTCCACCAGGTGTCATACATCGCTTCTCCTGGTAACTACTTGTGGGAACTTATCTCATCTTTCATCTACAGTTCTTTTGATTCCAGAAAAAATCATTCCAGGAAAGCGTCGTTCAACTCAGTCAAAATCCTGATTGAGTCATCTGGCGTCTCATTCAACCAGTCGGTTGCCTCTCCAGTAAGAGACAATGGAAACAACCTCAATCACATTGCTGTTTGGGTAACTCCTGGAATTTCTTACAATTTGCAGATCGCCACAAACTTCATCAGATGTTCATTAGCATCATCACTAGTTTCACCCCTGAATATACCTTTCAGATTCAGTAGTTGAATCATAGTATTGGTGATTGCGAATTTCACACCTAGAGGTAGTGCAGGTAACAATATCGCTCCTGTGGCTCCAGCTCCATCCAAGTCTAAGCAATCCTCTTCATAGATCATGTGAGTTGGATGTTGTGCTCTACCCCTTGGAGCTATTGGTTGGCGGTGGGGAGGAATTATTTCATCCACTGCTATATTTTCTTCCACCACCCTAGGCGGGTTGTTCATAACATTCTGCTGAATACCTCTTACAGCGGTTTCAGCTTCCAGTCCCAGTCTTTGCCTTTGAGCCTTAAGTTCTTGTGCATTCACCATTTTACAGAGTGTCTTCCAAAGTTCTGGGTCGTATGGGATCAATGTGGCTCCCTTACTTCTGGTACTTGGCATATACTGTCGAACTCACCTGAAAGAGACACAGACAAAGAACAAGATATAAAATTATGAAATATAACTAAACATCGAATAAAAGCTAGTAAAAAATTTCTAAATTGAAATTCCCCGACTGCGGCGCCAAAATTTGATACGTCCAAACTTACACCTTAATTAAGAGATATAAATGGTCGAAGTCAATTTATAAAACTCAACGTGAGTTGAGGTCAATCCCACAGAGAATTTCTTTACAGAAATGTTTCACTGTCACGTTTATTCAAATGTTGTTATTATTTCCAAAAGAAATAGTTACGGCAAGTAAAATGGGTTTACTTGTGATGTTCTGGTAACTAAAATTGGTAATCAAAATCCAGATTAACAATTAACAGAGTTTTAAGTTTTAAAATTGTTTCGATGATTAAATGAAACTAGGATTGTGTTCCCCAAAACGTTACATCTAATGTTCTTCCGTAATTGAGTTTCAGGCACTTTATCTTTACAAAATACATACGAGTTAAGTATATCTGATACTTCTCAGTCTAATTAGATAATTTTCACTCGAGTCCTCTCGGTCCCAGAGTGTTATTAGTTTTACCCTCTCTTACAATAGTGTTAAAGTTCTTTTCTCTCAAGCTCAAACTTTGACTCCATTTCTTTCGGTTTAGTGCTACAGGCGCCAGATCCATGTTCTAATACACAAAAAAAATTGAGGAATCTACGTGATTCCTATAAGAGGGCTCGTAGATGCAGAAATGGGATTAAAAAAATGGTGTGAGTATACGTGATGGTTCCCCAACTCAATACGGAGGTCCTCATAAAGGTTTTTAAGAAATTGTTTTTGGGTGCTCTAGACACCAGATCCATGGGCTAATACACACGAAAAATTGAGAAATTTGCGCGATTCCTTAAAAAGTACATGTATGTGCCGAAATGGGCGCGAAAAAAGTGGTGTGAGTATAAGTGATTGTTCCCAACTCAATACGGAGGTCCTCTAAAGGATTTTTAAGAAAATAATTTTGGGTGCTCCGGGTGCCAGATTTATGGGCTAATACACACAAAAAATTGAGAAAATTTGCGTGATTTCAAATAAGGGCATGTAGATGCGAAATAGGCACGAAAGAAATTGTGTGAGTATATGTTATGGTTCTTCAACTCAATACGACTGTCCTCATAAAGATTTTTGAGAAAAAAAATTGGGTGATCCGGGCGCCCGATCCATGGGCTAATACACATGAAAAATTGAGAAATTTAAGCGATTTTCTATAAAATGGCATGTAGATGCGGAAATGGGCGCAAAAAAATGGTGTGAATATACTTGATGTTTCCCTAACTCAATACGGAGGTCCTTAAAAAGTTTTATGAGAATAATACACATGAAAAAAATTAAGGAATTTGCATGATTTTTAAAAAAGGTCCTGAAGATGCGGAAATGGGCGCGAAAAAAATGGTGTTAATATATGTGATGGTTCCTAAACTCAATACGGAGGTCCTCATAAATTTTTTTAAGAAATGTTTTTTTGGGTGCTCAGGGTGAGAGATCCATTGGCATTGAGGAAATTGTGCGATTTAAAAAAAAAAATCATGTAGATGCGAAAATGGGCGCGAAAAAATGGTGTGAGTATACGTGATTGTTCCCTAACTTAATACGAAGGTCCTCATAGAGTATTTTGAGAAATTCTTTTTGGGTGCTCCAGGCACTAGATCCATGGGCTAATACACTCAAAAAATTAAAGAATTTGCATGATTCCCAATAAAGGGCCCGTAGATGCGGAAATGAGAGCGAGAAAATGGTGTGAGTATACGTGATGGTTCCCCAACTCAACACGGAGGTTCTCATAAGTTTTTTTTAGAAAAAAAATTGGGTTCTCCAGGCACCAGATCCATGTTCTAATACACACAAAAAATTGAGGAATCTGCGTGATTCCTATAAGAGGGCTCGTAGATGCAGAAATGGGAGTAAAAAAATGGTGTGAGTATACATGATGGTTCTCCAACTCAATATGGAGCTCCTCATAAAGTTTATTGAGATTTTTTTGGGTGCTCCAGGCGCTGGATAAGTGGGCTAACACACACAAAAAATTTAGAAACTTACGTGATTCCTAAAATTGGCCTGTAGATGAAGAAATGGGCGTGGAAAGATGGTGTGAGTATACATGATGGTTCCCTAACTGAATAGGGAGGTCCTCATAAAGTTTTTTTTGAAAAATATTTGGGTGCTCCGGTCACCAGATCCATGGGCTAATACACACGAAAAATTGAGGAATATGCGTGATTCCTAAAAGAGGGCTCGTAGATGCAGAAATGAGGGTGAAAAAATGATGTGAGTATACGTGATGGTTCACCAACTCATTACGGTGGTCCTCATAAATTTTTTTGAGAAAACTATTTCGGGTGCTCCGGGCGCTAGATCAATGGGCTAATACACACAAAAAATTGAGAAATTTTCTCGATTCCTAAAAAAGGGCATGTAGATGCGGAAATGGGCAGGAAAATAATGGTGTGATTATATGTGATGGTTCCCCAACTCAATACGGAGGTCCTAATAAGCATTTTTTGTGAAAACATTTAGGTGCTCCGGGCGCCAGATCTATGGGCTAATACACATGAAAATTTGAGGAATTTGCGTGATTTCTTAAAAGGGCCTGTAGATGTGGAAATCTGCGTGAAAATAATAATGTGAGTATATGTGATGATTCACCAACTTAATACGGAGGTTGTCATAAAGTTTTTTGAGAAAAAAAATTTGGGTGCTCTGGGCGGCAGATCCATGGGCAAATATACACGAAATATTTAGGAATTTGCGTAATTTCTAAGAAAGAGAATGTAGATGCGGATATTTTCATGAAAAAATGGTGTGAGTATACATGATCGTTTCCCAACTCAACACGGATGTCATCATAAATAATTTTGAGAAACTTTTTTTGGTGCTCAGAGCGCCAGATCTTTGGGCTATAATACACACAAAAATTGAGGAATTTACGTGATTCCTAAAAAAGGTCTGTAGATGCAAAAATGGGCGTGAACAATGGTGTGAGTATACGTCATGGTTCCCCAACTCAATACGGAGGTCCTCATAAAGGATTTTTAGAAAAAAATATTGCGGGCGCTAGATCCATGGGCTAATACACACGAAAAATTAAGGAATTTGTGCGATTCTAAAAATGGCTTGTAGATGCGGAAATGGTCGTGAAAAAATGGTGTGAGTATATGTGATGGTTCCCCAACTCAATACGGAGGTCCTCATAAAGTTTTTTTGAGAATTTTTTTTTGGGTGCTCTAGGCACTAGATCCATGGGCTACATACGAAATATGGAGGAATTTGCGCGATTCTTAAAAAGGACCTGTAGATACAGAAATGGGCGTGAAAAAAATGGTGTGACTATATGTGATTGTAACGACCCGAGAGCACCCCCTAGTCGTTACCGGCGTATTCGACCTCTCGGAGGTCTTATACAAGCCCTTAGCATTCGTCATTGCATTATCATAGAAAAATAGCGGAAAATTTAAAACTTTTCATAATATAACACAAGACTTAGAAAGTCACTTCATAAAACCTTTAATACACAATCGGGATACTACGTCTCAAGGTAGCCATCTTAAAACACGACTACAACACAAGAGG
>JAJOOO010006472.1:0-45716 GCA_029582685.1 Solanum piurae | reverse complement strand
GAGACGGCAGTGGGAGGAGAGAGGCATGGGAGAGAGGAGAGATAAATTTTCTATAAAACCCTACATATAGTTATGAATTGTAATATTTTAAACTATAGTAGTTTATCGTATATACATATCATATATTTATCTGGTGTAATTCCCCCTCTAAAGAAAACTTTATCTATTTCATTTTATAAGAACAATGTTTCAGTGAACATGAAATTAATTTTAAAAGAAAGAATGACCGACACAAATATTAAGATATATATAATATACCAAAAAAATCTCTATAATATACCACATCAATTTGCAGGAAAAGTAATAATCCTTTTGTAATAACATGGAGTTTAATAAAGAAAAATCAACTTTTGACATATAAAGTAACAATATATACTTTTGTAAAAATTACATTTCCGTTCCGGAAAATTAACTATCAAGACAAGAAAAACAACAAGTTATAATAATATTTAACTTTAATATCTTATGCGGGGTTACAATTCTTATAAATTCTTATATAAAAAGATGTGATCCTCTGATTTTTGTCCTCATGACCGTCAACTCAAGATCTTATTTTTGTTCTTGGATCCGATCGATGGAGTACTTCTTGGAATTTCACCACGAATGCGGAGCCAAACTTTGATCACAATCATGGAGGTATGAAAACTTGCAATTTGCCACTTGAAGACGAAGATTTCTTTGTATGTAGAAGATTTGCAGATCACTGCTGAAGAGCAAAGCTTCTCCATGTGTTTCTCATTTTCTTGTTTGGTCTTATGAAGATCCATTTATATAGTCACGAGCTAGGACTTAGGTAATTTTGATTTCCAAGTAATTATAGACGACCTAGCGCTTGAAGAGCATGGGTTGGACTCATCTTGTCAACTCAACAGACCTATCCAAATGTAATTGAACTTCATTTAAGTCATATAATTTTAACTTAAATAGTGATCCAACTTTATTAACTAATAATTTAACTTGGTCAACATATTATGAATTTAAGATTTAATCCAAAATTTAATATGAATATATCCAATAAAATTTCAATATCTACAAATTCTCCCTGCTTCAACGCTTGGTGAGGTTCATAACTTATCAGACCTTAAAAGATAAAACTTGAAGTATTTGCTTCACGTACTCGACTTCTTGAACAATATGGAAACTTGAATGATCTTGGCTAAGTTCAAGCTCTTCAATTATGTCAAAATTTAATAGCTTACATGTTGAAGCTGTCCAAATTAATTTGCAATAGATCTACTTAATTTTCAATCATTTGTCAATTTATTTTTTCGATTTGAAGTGTTTTCAGCTTAGGGAGAATATTGCATGATATTCCTTTGTGATTTAATAGCTGAGAAAATCAAGTCTTGTATCAAAATATATTATCAATACTTTAAAAGTATCATAATATTATTTGGGTTATTAACTAACATGAGTTGTGGTGCACTGATGGGAGTGTTTCACCCTTAACCAGAGGTCTCGGGTTTGAGCCCTAGGTTTGGTGAAAATCCTGTTGGGAGCGCCACCCCCGAACTGGCCTTGTAAAGTGCGATCCAAATTTAGTTGGAGCTCCATATTTGAAAAATGTTATTTAGATAGCTCTACCGAATTCACTCCGGTAATGTTTTAATTTTTTCTAAAGTCAGCCTTCTAATAGCCGCAAAATCTAAATTTACAATATTGTCTTTGGATATGCTCTCCAAACCATACCTTTTCTATTTAATTCCTTTCAATTCAAAGTCCCTCTTTGAATTGAAGAGACAACCATTCTCTTTGGTTAATATTAAATTAAGGATCTGCATTTTCTTCAATTAAGGTATGGACATACCTTATACTTCCATATATGTGATGTTCTCAATATTCTAGTTATATTCTACAGGTGAGACTCATGAGGCTGTGATAAGAAGCCATGAGCCTAGGTTTCTGTCACGATATGAGGCTACACCCTGCACGTGACTGGCACTTGAGAATCATTGCTAGTCCCCAAGTGAACCCTCATCCTGGCTGACTACAAGCGGAAGACTAACTCAAGCATAAACAAGCATCAAAACTGAAGAATTATTTAAAAACAACTTATTAAATCTTAAAATTTATCTGAAAATACTGAGTATTAAACATAAAGTTTTAAATAAAATATCTGAAACTAAATACTGCAAGACTGAACAAGATTCTCTATCTATGAAGCCTCTACTGAATAAATAAAGGTGTCGGGACAAGACTCACGACACCTCAAAGCGTTAATACTAATGAATAAATATAGGCATCGGGACAAGACTCACGACACCTCAAAGAGTTACTACTAACAAATAATAAAACTAGAGTCCTCCGAAAGCAGGGAGGCCTCACCAAAAGCTGATAAGCGGATGATGTGCTCAATGGATCTCCCGTTGATAATCCTAAATACCTGAATCTACACCATTTAATGATGCAGGTCGAATGCCATCAGTACATTGAATATACGAGTGTGTAATAGGCTGAAAACACAAATAACTGAACTGAAAGGCTGAAAGTAACTCAACTGAAATATAGTATAAATCACGATGAAAATCATTTAAGCTCTTACTGTAGGAATGCAATAATAGTAAATACTGAACTGAAATGTATATATAAAAATATACTTTACTTTACTGGGGAGTTTCTCTAGCCGACAACCATCACTATGAGCCTCGTGATGATACAACGTCTTACCCACGTTGCCAGAGCCTCCCTATACCTTGCCAGAGTATAGAAAACAACTTAAATTCTGGATCCACTGAAAAGCCTTCTTGAGGCAGGTCAGGAGTCACCCGTCTTGCGGTATGATCATATCTACGTTGGCGGCGTAGGTTATGGAGTTTGAGTTATCTGAACTCTTACCCCAAATTGGTGCTCAACACTACTACTACCAACATATAACTGAATGCTCATGCAAACGTACTCTTTGGGTTGAGATAATTTCTCAAAAGGCCTCTTTTAACTGAAGTTGCACTGAATCTGTCTGAAATACCCTGAAAACTCTTTATACTTTTCAGAAAATTGTGCTTTCTTTTTAAATGTAAAAATGATACATTCGAAACCATATAATTTCTCTTAAAACTCTTGAAATAACTTGTTTTTAGGTTGTAATCATAAAACTATATTTGAAATCATATTGTGATTTGATCATCGATGACTTGGGAAGGCATACTGCATAAACATTGATGGCATATCTAGATGCCATACTGCTTAAACATTGATGGTATACTCGACTATCATACTAATCATGAATCGTAATTCTTTTCTCAATGTGAAAATAGTACTTTTGGACCTATTTGTACTCCCTTAAGCTCTTCTCAAAAGATACTTTAAAATACTCTTGAACTCGCTTTAAAATTTCAAAATCAATGCATAGAAAAAATGCACAAAGGCTTTCAACAAAATATCATCAACTATCATTCGTGTGAAATAAAAACATGAATAACAACTCCATAATCTCAATGCATAAAATATCGTAATCTCATAATATAAGAATTTAAAATTCAGATGAAGAACATAACTCATATCAAGAATTTCATAAAACTGAGGGTAAAACCCTAGATTTAACTTGCTACTGACTGAATTGAGATGTAGGGCGTGAGGAGGAACTAGTCCAACACTATGTGTCACGACCCGAGTCTACACCCTGACGTGGCCGGCACTCAAGAACCATTGCTGGTCCCCAAGCGAACCCTCATCCTGGCTGACTACAAGCGGAAGACTAACTTAAGCATGCAAAAGCTTAAAACTGTATAAAATTCAATAAACTCAACTTTAAGAAAATCTGAACAATACTGAATAGATAACTTTGAATAAAAATAATATATTCAACTCGCCATAAAATAGGCAACTTAAGTCTTTAAAATATTTAATAAAATAAATGAACAATACAAACTTCTCAACTATACTGACTATCTATGAAGCCTCTAACTGTAAAGATGGATGTCGGGATAAGACCCACAACCTCCTGACTGAACTGAAAAGTAAATAAAATCCTCCAGAAGCAAAGAGGCTCACCATAGCTAACTCGAACTCTCGGACGTATCAACGAAGCTCCTGTTGATGATCCTGAACACTTGTGTCTGCATCATGAGAAGATGCAGGTCAAATGACTCAGTACGTGGAATGTACGAGCATGTAAGGGGAATTCTAAAACATAAACATAAGCTTGAAACTTGATAAAATGAAACATACTTACCTTTTTTCAGACTTACTCAACTCAAGGAATACTCAAGGATACTCAAACTACTCAAACTTACTCAACTCAGAAGTACTCAAGGATAAGATACTTAACTCAAAGATGCGATATTCGACTCCGGGTACTCAACTCTGGATACTTAACTGAACTCTTTTCATTAAAAAGCAGTTTAAAACAAATGCAATATAAAGAAAAGGAAAACTGTTTAAAACAGGATGTCAACTCATAATCATAATATCATAAAAGACATACCATTCCCCCTCTCAAAGTCTACTTGTGCAATGCACGAATGAAGTCCCATACCCCCATTCGTACTAAACATAACCCCTTGAGGAACCATACAATTACTGATGTGGGAGTTTCTCTAACCGACAACCACCACTATGAGCCTAAGTGGTGATACAACGTTTTTACCATCACGCTGCCAGACTGTCCTATACTTTGTCTTCATATAGAACTACTTAACTTAGTGGATCCACTAGTCTAATTTATGTGATCATCTAAAAAGTATGATCCGTTAATACCCATGTTGGCTACATGGTTTATGGAGACTTGAGTTAAAATGAACTCGCATCCCCATATCGGTGCTCAATACTACTCCCAAAAAATATACTTAGGTCATATATTTGTAAAAACAAAACACTTTCTTTAGTTTGAGATAATTATTCAAAACTTAGCTTAAAAGCTCTCTTGGAATCGATGTTCCCTTTCTTTTCAAAATGTGAAAACAGTTTTAAAACTTCTTGGGAATACTTAGTTCCCATATATCATTTTTAAAGAAAATGAACTTTACTCCTATTCTTTACTCAACTTCAAAGCTTAAGTCTTAAAACAAAGTTTAAACATTTGTAAAAGACTTCTTAAAATAAGGTTCATGCCGAATTATGGACATGAATGACTCAATGAAAGCTTTTCAATAACCATAGATAGAACTCAATACTTGGAACTCAAGAACTTCAAAGATACAACTAATTTCAAGAGTGCTCAACTCAAAGGGTTCATGCAGAATTATGAGCATGAACTACTCAACTCAAAAATTCAAAGATACTTCTCATCTCAAGACTTATCGACTTATAGTGTTCATGTGGAATTATGGGCATGAAATATTCAACTGAAGTACTCAAAGATGCTTCTCAAAAGGGATTAGGAACTCAACACTTAAAGGCTTAGAACTTGAAGATACTAGCTCCTTTCAAAGCTACTAAACTGATGGAGTTCATGCGGAAATTATGGGCATGAACGACTCGACTCAAGGATCTACATAACTACATGGAACTCATATATACGAATCTTCTGATTCTCTTACTTACTTCCTCAAAACTTAGTTCAAATCGATAGTTGATCTCAAAGGATTCACAATTGAACGTAAAGGCTTTCTTGAACTCTACTCTTAACTCTCTCTTGAATGTGATTTATGAATTCAAGAGTTATGGTTCATGATAAGAAAGATCTCATGATGACAAGGTAGACTCATGAATACATTATTCTCACTCTCATACTCACTTGCTCGAGTCTTGAAACAAGTTATTAGAATTTGTAGAAGACTTCTCAAAAAGACAAAAAAAGATTTTCTGAAAAATGTTCGAAGGAACTCTCAAGACTTGACTCTCAACTCTACCTTGAATGTGATTTATGAATTCAAGGTTGTGATTTGTGATAGGAAAGGTCTTATGATATTTAAGAATGATTGTTGATAGCTAAACATGAGAAAAATCACCGTCTTGGAACAAGTCCGCAACGCGGAGATGGTTTAAAATAATACTCACAAAATTAAAGTTTTGAGACAGAGGAGTCCGCATACTAACCGCGACGCGGAGAAACTTTTTCTCACTGGGGGAGCAAGTCCGCGACGCGGGCTTGCGTGCCAGATCGCACTCGACTTTCTCCTTCTTCGTTTCCCAGCCCCAATTCGCCTAAATTCGACTCTTTTTCTCAATCTCTATTTAGATTTAGATACCCAGCACATGCACACTAGAATCTATCTCTAACTACTCTATAAATTGACACATTAACCTCAAGAACTCCTCAATCTCAATCCAATTCAAGAATGAAAGCAAATTCATGAATACATAACAAGAACATCAAAGCTTCAACTTTTAGAATGAATTTAAAGCTGAAATTAATATGATTGGCGTGTGAGTGAAAAAATCCAATACTATGGAAGCTTACATACCTGAAAGAATTATCCTCTTGAAGCAACTTGAAGGAAAACCTTTGAAGAAGAACCCTAGCCTTAGCGTTTCTTGAATTTCTTGAGCGTAGAATCTTTGGAGTGAATGAGAGGGTTTAGGTTTAAGAAAACTGATTTTATACACGTTTAGGGCAATTTAGATGACCTCCTAAGGGTTTTTAGGACTAAAATACCCCTAAAGAAATAATTAAAACGAGCTGGGAGTCGGAATGATCTTTCACCAGGAAGTGAGGTCCGTGTTGGCTCCGCGTCGCGGAGCTGCTGCTAGGTCTGCGCGACGTTAGTAAATCCGTCATAAAATTTTACTCAGAGCTCGGAATTGAGAAAACTCGGTGGCTCTGGAAAGAGGACTCGAAGGGCTTTACTCTTCTATCTTGTAGCTCACCTAACTCATCCCGTACTAGTAGTTATGGTCGTTTGAAGTTGACCCAAAACTTAAGAAAAACTTAGAAATGACTTGAATGCTTTTCTCTTTGGTTCCTCTTGGAACTTAAGGTGCTACATCTAGTGACCTTAACACTCAAGAAATTTTAAATTCTTTACAAAAATCTCACTCACTACGAAGAACAGTTCGAGTCTTAGATCAAATATTTTCTGGGGTATTACACTATGAATGGTCTTACATACCTTATACGCTCCAAAATCTTGAGAAATGTGAGATCTTTGGATGAAAAGGTGGCAAGAATTTGTTTCTTGAACCTTAGAGATGAGTTCTTGGGGAGCTTTCTTGAAAATATATGAATTTCATGAGTAGGAGGTATTAATTCGTGTTAAGATGAAGGAATTATGAAGTTCTATGATAAAATCTTACCTTGGATGATGGATGAACCTTGGAGGAAGTTGGTTTCTTGAAAACTTATCTTTCTATGGTAATTTATGAGCTAAGTAGGTGAACTACGTATTTGAGGGGTTTTTAAAAGACCAAGAAACCCGCGCGGAAAACGCCTCAGGCGCGCAGCCAATCGCGCAGGAAGGCAGTAGTTGTTGCCTCGCCTCACTCCCGCGCGAAAAATGCCTCGGTCGCGCGGCCGGTGCGTGGCAAGATAGTGTCCAGTAAAATAGACATAACTTTTTACTCTGAACTTCAATTGATGCAAACTTGGTAGCTTTGGAAAGAAGGTTCAAATCCCTTTAATTTGATAGGTTATGGTCTACGTTGCTCTTTATATTCTATGATATATGGTCGTTTGAAGTTGACCTAAGTAGAATCTTATATCAAAACTTAATCGGTAAGGAAGCTTTCAACTCAACTTTGTGCTAGGGGATTCTTGTGACCTTAATTCTTCTCCAAATTTATTACACTAAAGAATTGGCCTTAACACCTAAACATAATTTAAAAATCACCCGACACGACCTTATACATAAATGAAGAATAGTTCGGGTCTTAACTTAGAAATTTTTGGAGTGTAACAGTTTCTCCTATTATGATTGATGTGTTTGGTGAGGAGGGAGAATGTGGAGTGATTTGGTAGATGTTGGTAATTGTGTTGGGGTCATATAAGTATAGTATATTATTGTTAGTGATACCAATGATTGAAATTAAAGAACACCAATTTATTTGAAGGTCTTTTGAGCTTACGTCCATCATGTGTTTGTTGAATTGATTACATAACTCGAATGTTATTTGTAGTTTTGATGATTTGACAAACCCAAGGACCTTGTAAAGGGACCTGATCTCTAGTGCAAATGTACACTCAACTGCCAAGCTGGAAAAAGTACAAATGGTTGGTGCACAATCTCCAACTGTGGCAGAAGTGGCGGAAACCTCAGCCAATGGCATGGTTTCGAAAGTTGTGACTATTCTTCATAAAGATTATGTCCAATAGTCATAATTTTAGTTTTTGCAACTTGAAAACTCTCTCAAGAACTCTTGCAAAGGCAAACAAAAGGTGAAGAATCATCCTCAAGAACAACAGGGACCTGATAGAGCTGCAAGCTTATGTTGTCTTAGGATTATTTCTTCTGCAAATACATTGTAAATCTGTTCCTAAATCTATAAATGATTCAGATATTGTGTTTTGGTTGAAAAGTCTAAATCAGTTAAGGGTAACTGATTTAGTGGGCAACATTATTTTGTTGCTTAGTCAAAGTCTAAGTCATCTAGAGTGGATGATTTAGTGGGCAACCTTTGTGTTGCTTAGTTGAATCCTAAGTTGTCCAGTGGTGATAGCTTAGTGGGCAGTGTGGTATCTTCTTAGGCTCTTCAATTAATATAGTTATTACTTGGTTGTGAAATTAAAAGCTTTTTCTCACTTTGGTTGTAACTGAGTTTCACTTTTGCTTGAGAAGATTAGTGGAAACAGTTGAAAATCCTGTGTGACAGGTCGTGGTTTTACTGCCTTGAGCAATGAGGTTTCCACGTAAACTACTTATGTCGTGTTCCTATTATTATTTACTTTTCTGCAATGTTCTTGCTGTGTCAAGGGACCTGGTCCGTTGACTGATAGTGGACGCGCGCATTCTATCAATTGGTATCAGAGCAGGTACTCTCTAGCTGGTTAACACCAAGAGAGATATTTCTGCAAAAGAATGGCTGCTCTACTGAACCTCGAAGAAGGACAATCTTCAACACGACCTCCTTGTTTTAATGGTCAGTTTTATAGTTTGTGGAAAACAAGGATGTACGGCTATCTTATGGCTGAGGACAACGAGTTATGGGACATAGTGCTGGATGGACCTTTCATTCCAACCATGGAAGTGAAAGATGGTGAAATCACGAAATTGGTTCCAAAGACTCGCCAACAGTACAATGAGGCAGACATAAAATGGATCGAAAAAAGCTATAAAGCTAAAAAGCTGCTAGTATGTGGTATTGGTGCTGAAGAGTACAATCGCATTTCTGCGTGTGAGTCTGCAAAGGAAATCTGGGACTGTCTAAGGACTGCTCATGAGGGAACATAGCATGTGAAGGAATCAAAAGTGGACATGCTGACCACTCAATATGAAAACTTCACCATGAAGGAAGGAGAGACTATTCATGAAATGCATACTAAACTTTCTTCTATAACCAATGAGCTACGAAGTCTGGGTGAGCCCATCAGCACTAGTAAGAAAGTTAGGAAGGTTCTTCGAATTCTTCCTAAGTCCTGGGCAAGCAAAGTGGATGATATCACTGAAGCCAAGGACTTGAAGGTTTTGACAATGGATGCTCTCATTGGAAACCTCAAGACCCATGAAATGAACAGAAATCAGGACATCTCAAAGAAGGAAGCCAAGAAAGACAAGTCCTTAGTTCTCAAAATCACACCAGGTGAAACTTCAAGTGAAGAGGATGACATGGACTACATGACCAAGAGATTTCAGAAAATTGTGAGAAAGTACGGAGGGTTTAGAAAAGGAGGGAATCTTCGTAGGGCTGCATCTGCTAGTGACCTTTGTCACAAGTGTGGAAAGGCAGGTCATTTCATAAGAGATTTCCCAATGCTTAAAGCTGAAAAAAGAGAGTATCAAAGACCTGGAGGTGAAAAAGATAAGAGGAGGGACCTGGTACCTGACAAGAATGAAAAAAGGGCTGCAACTGACTATGTTGTGAAGAAAGCTCTTGCTGCTTGTGGGGACTCCTCAAGTGAGTCAGGAGAGTGAGAATATCCTGATGACACATCAATGATAGCGGTTCAAGATAATGCTAACGTGTTTGACGAGGTTTTTTCCCTCATGGCAAAATCAGATGACGAGGACGATGAAGATAAGGTAACTCTCCTCGACATTAAACAAAACTTGAACTCCTATTCTGTTAGAAGGTTGAGAAATTTAGCAAATGTTTTGATTGAGTCTGTCATAGAGTTAACCACTGAAAAGGATTCTATGAACATTAGTCTAGATCTTCTTAGTGAAGAAAAGACAATAACTGTTGTTCATATATCACTCATTGAGGAACAGTTGACAGTTGTAGAAGCTGAAAATCTAGAACTTAAAAATAAATTGAGCATAATGATTGAGAAATCTGGGAAAAGAAAAAGGAAGGCCACTAGTTTGCATGCAGAGCTAGAAGCAAATCTAAACACTGCTGAGACCAGACTTGCTCTAGCTTTGGGAAGAAACGATCAGATGGAGAGGGACCTGGTTCGTCTTAAAGAAGAACTTCAAAATTCTCTAAAATGGACCAGTTCCACCAAACTACTTTCTAACATCACCAGTCAAAGTAACTACAACAGAAAGGGATTGGGTAGCTTGAACATTAATCCTCCTTACAATCCTCATAGCAAATATGTATATGTTTCTGACAATTTACTGTGTCTTCACTGTGGTCGCAATGGCCATCTGAAAAGCGATTGCCCTGGCTGGAAGGCCTCATAAGAAATTTTTTTAGTCTATTCTAGACAGAAAAAGGCTCAAAAAGGGGGACCTGCTCCCATGTCTAAGTCCTGGAACAAGAAGAAAACCAATCTGCCTCATTAGGCAAGAAACATTCTTATTACGCCCCTATCACCCTTTTGGGTACTCAGATTAAAGTGGGTTCCCAAGTCTAACAAATGATCTCTGTTGCAGGTGAGTGAAGGAAGCAGAAGTCAGTGTTGGTTCATGGACAGTGGATGCTCAAAGCACATGACTGGAAACACCAAAAACTTCCTTTCACTCAAGGCACTTCAAGGCAGATGTGTCTCTTTTGGCGATGGAAAAAGAGGGTATATCCTTGGAGTTGGCAGGGTTGGAAAGTCTCTTGAAAGCTCCATTGAAAATGTGTATTATGTGAGTGGGTTAAAGTACAACCTTCTGAGTGTTTCTCAGATATGTGATAAGGGAAACGAAGTCAAGTTCACATCAGAAAATTGCATCGTCACCAGTTTGTCTACCAAGAAGGTGATCTTAATGACCAGAAGGCGGAAAAACATGTATGTGGTAGCACTGGAAACAGTTCATGGAGACGATCAAACATGCCTAAGTGCCCAAAGTGCAAATGCCGACTTGTGGCATAGGAGGCTAGGCCATGTGAGCTCGTCTTTACTGAACAAGCTGGTTTCTAGGGACCTGGTCCGTGGCTTGCCAAAATTGAAGTTCAGCGATAAAACAATGTGTGATGCATGTGTCAAAGGGAAGCAGATCAGATCCTCATTCAAACCAAAGAAGCAAGTAAGCTCTTCAAGAGTTCTTGAACTGATGCACATGGATTTGTGCGGGCCTGTGAAAATCCAAAGTCAAAATGTGAAGAAGTATATCCTGGTGATAGTGGATGATTACTCAAGATTCACGTGGACTATGTTTCTTAAGTCAAAGTCAGAGACAACTGACGTGCTGATGATTTTCTTCAAAATGATCCGAACCAAGCTAAATTGCTTGATTGCAGGGATCAGGTCTGACCATGGAACGAAATTTGAAAATGTTAAGCTTAATGTTTTCTGTGCAAAAAATGGTATCAATCATAACTTCTCAGCACCCAGAACTGCTCATCAAAACGGTGTGGTGGAAAGAAAGAATAGAACTCTACTTGATATCGCCAGAACCATGCTTATCGAGTCAAATCTACCTCAAAATTTCTGGGCTGAAGCAATCAACACTGCATGCTATGTGACTAATAGTTGCTTGATCAGGTCTCTTCTGAACAAATCACCATATGAATTGCTGAATAGCAAGAAGCCCAAGCTCAGTTATCTAAGGACCTTTGGTTGCAAATGTTTTGTGTTGAACAATGGCAAGGATGATCTGGGAAAGTTTGATCCCAGAAGTGATGAAGGTGTATTTGTGGGGTACTCATCCTCAAGCAAAGCTTACAGGGTTTTCAACAAAAGAACACTGTGTATTGAGGAAAGTCTTCATGTGGTCTTCGATGAAAGTGGTGATTTGAAGAGCTTGGAGATGAAGGACGATAATGATCTTAACGAGCTATTAAAAATCCATAATGATGAAGCTAACATGCCTGAAGCTGAAGGAAATCAAGTTTCCAATAGCACTGATCCTGGTCCATCTGAGAAGATGAAGGAAGATGTCCAGCCTACTGAGGGACCTGGTCCGTCTCATGATGCAAGTCAAGAAGAAACTCATTCTCCTCAGAATGATGACTCTGAAGAAGAAGAAGAAGAAGAACAAACAAATCAGCCACTACCCTTGGTATCTAAACCAGGATGGAAGCACAGTTCATCTCATCCCCTTGAGAATCTTATGTCCCCTTTAAACTCTGAAATGCAAACCATGTCGAAATCAAGGAATCTGGCTGCATTCTCAGCGTTCATCTCTTCTATTGAGCCTAAGAATGTGAAAGAAGCTCTGAAAGATGTTGATTGGGTCATTTCAATGCAAGAAGAGCTACACCAGTTTGAGCGGAGTAATGTGTGGTACCTGGTCCCCAGACCTGCTGACAGAACTATCATAGGGACCAGGTGGGTTTTCAGAAACAAGCTTGATGAAGGGGGTGTCATAACAAGAAACAAATCAAGACTGGTTGTTCAAGGGTACAATCAAGAGGAAGGGATCGACTATGATGAAACATTTGCCCCTGTTGCTCGGATGGAGGCCATCATAATTCTTATAGCTTTTGCAGCCTTCATGGGATTCAAGCTCTTCCAAATGGATGTCAAAAGTGCCTTTTTGAATAGAGATCTGAAGGAAGAGGTATATGTGAAACATCCACCTAGATTTGAGAATGCTGACTTACCAAATCATGTGTTCAAGCTGAACAAGGCCTTATATGGACTGAAACAAGCCCCTAGAGCTTGGTATGAAAGGCTATCCAAATTCCTACTGAAGAATGGTTTTAAAAGGGGGAAGATAGATAACACCTTGTTTCTTCTAAAGAGGGAACAAAAACTGCTAATCATCCAAGTGTATGTGGATGATATCATTTTTGGAGCCACCTCTGAACATTTGTGTGATGAATTTGCTACTCTAATGGGGAATGAATTTGAGATGATCATGATGGGAGAGCTAAATTTTTTCTTGGGTCTGCAGATCAAGCAAACACCAAGTGGTACCTCAATTTGTCAAGAGAAGTACACAAAGGAGCTCCTGAAGAAGTTTCACATGGTGGACTCCAAACCTATTGATACCCCCATGGGGACAAACTAAAAAATGGGAGCAGATGGGGCTGATCCATTAGTGAATCAAACAATGTATAGAGGGATTATTGGATCATTGTTGTATCTAACAGGTAGCAGACCTGACATTGTCTTCAGTGTAAGAATGTGTGCACGATTCCAAGCATGTCCTACGGAATCACTTCTTAAGGCAGCCAAGCGAATTCTGAGGTATCTAAAAAAGACGGGGTACCTGGTCCTCTTTTATCCAGCAGGTGACTCCTTTGAACTGGTAGGGTATGCAGATGCTGATTTTGCAGGATATCAGGTTGACAGGAAGAGTACCTCTGGAATGGCACATTTTCTTTGATCCTCACTTATCTCATGGGGTACCAAGAAACAGAATTCAGTAGCTCTTTAAATAGTTGAGGCAGAATACGTAGTTGCTGCATCTTGTTGTGCTCAATTACTATGGATCAAGCAACAACTTGAAGATTTTAGAGTTCATATACATATTATTCCTCTCATATATGACAATACCAGTGCAGTCAACATGGGAAAGAATCTAGTTCAGCACAAAAGAACAAAGCACATTGATGTCAGACATCACTTCTTGAGAGACAATGTTGAAAAGGGAAATATCAGCATGCAGTACTGCAGGACAGAAGATCAAATTGCAGATATTTTTACCAAGGCTCTCAGCAAAGATAAATTTGAGAGGACCTGGTCCCTCTCAAGGTTAGCATCCTGTACATTTCTCTTAAACTGATTAAATGAGAACCGTTGAGATCTCCACGTGTCAGTCATCGGTCACTCAGTCCGTTGTCCCATCGCTTTAAGTCCAAGCGACACGTCTACTCAGGGACCTGACACATCATTTCAAGTTTCTTTTATAAAACCTTTCTTCACTCCCTCTCTTCTCATTTCAAATCTCCTTCTCTCTAAAGCCTTCCGCCAAAACCCTTATTTCTCCATCTCTCTCACATTTTCTGTCACTCTTCATCTCTCTCTTTAACAAGATGTCTCAATCCCCATCTTCCTCAAAGAAATTTCTAGACTCACTAAATGAAATAGATCTAGTGGCATTTTACACATCTCCCGATGCTCCGTCTCCTTCCAAAATGTCGACCATCTCTCCGGTCAACATTGATAAAACCAGTCCTCTTAATACCCAGTGTTCCTTGGACCTCAACAACGAACCTGGTCCCTGTTCTTCCATGCTGTCTGACCTCTTATTTGAGGGAGACCTTCCCGAAAATAAATCATCTGAGTCAAACATTCTTGTAGCCAGTGAAAGCCTAGTCGTCGAGAGTCTAACCCAGATGAGGGGAGGGTTACTAAGTGAAGAAGGAGAACAATTTATGGAAGATCTACTTGGGGGTTCTCAACCAGTGTTTGACCAAACTCCTAAGTTTGGTGTGTATCCCTCGTCCGATTCTACTGACACTGACGAGGATAATCGTCCCCTCCGATGGATTGTTCAAAAGAAAATGGTCCCTATATCCTCAAAAGGAAAGGAGAAGGTCACAGAGGAGACACCTAAAAGAAGGCCGCTTACTAGATCTGATTCAAAGAAACTGATGGGTGATGCTATGAAATCTAGTATAACAACGACTACAGAAAGGTGCAAGAAAAGAAAATTGGGTAATGCACTTGTTGAGATACCCGATACTGATGTGGTGGATGTCTCAATTGAAGATTCTGAACATGAAGGTGTGACAAAATGTTCTGAAGAAAAGGGGGAAAAACAAGTAAAGAAGCCTAGTAAGGGAAAGAGTCAAGGAGAAGAAAAGTCTAAAGCATCTGTGGCGAAAAGGGTTGTGTCCAAAAATGGAAAGCACAAGAGGAAGAGAGAAACCTCTCCTGTCATCAAACCTATTTCTAGAACGGGACCTGGTCCTTTGGAAAATGAGGATGACCACGGGGAAAGCCAACAATCAATTGTCAACAATCTACGTCTCCAGAAGGTTCTAGGAGGCCGAGTGTTTGACCCTGACATCATCACCAAGCATGGGATGAATTCTCTATATAATATCGTGGAAATCCAGTCCTAGATTCACTTGTTCTAGACCAAATCACCTATTTTACATGAGAAAGAGGTTCGAGAGTTTTACTATAACATTGAATTTGAAGATGATGGTAGCATAATACCAGAGTAGGGGACAAAAGTTTGCATCTGACTGAGGACATGCTGGGGAAAATACTGGAGGTACCGAGAGAAGGGACTAGGTCCGTTGTTGGAAAATCTTGCACTGTGGAGTTTGTCAAAGAATGCTCTAAAATTCCTAACACACGACGTGCTGGGATTCAAAAGAAATGCATAGTACCAATTGTTGTTTGAATTTGTCAACAAGGTGCTTTTTCCTCGAATATAAAAGTGTAATGTCGCTTCTGCATCTGATCTGTTTATAATGAAGTCACTTTGCAAGTTTGATCCCATAGATTTTCCAGCTCTCATACTAGAGCACATGTACAAAACTGTGGTTGAACGCAAGGGCAAGCATGTCATAAGGTATGGCTACTTTTTGACCAAGGTGTTTCATCATCTGAACATACTAGTGGGAGCAGGTAAAATTGGAACTGCTAAACAATCATTCACCCATAGTACGCGGGTGGAATGTGAGTGTATAGAAGGAAAGGGAAATCCACTGAGCAAGGTATCTCAATTGGTTATGGAACAAGACCAGTTGAAGCATGAACTGGAGGAGATGACCGTGCGAGTGAGAAACAAAGATGCTGAAATTGCGTTACTCAAGGCTGAATTGCTCAAAGCACAAACTGAGGGACCTGGTACCGAAGAGGTTAAGGAACTGAAGAAGCAGAATAAAGAGCTCCTTGCCAAAAGTGCTTCCTTACAAGAGAAATTGATCAAAGATAATGATGAAGCCAATGCTAGACTCTCTCTTGTCATTAGGTCCCTCTCCCATCAGCCTCCTTCTACATAATCCTTTCCGTCCCTTCCCATGTCTTTTCTTTTGTGTGGACAGTGTCTGGGGTTCTCAATTTCAGTTTAACTTGAATGTATTGAATGCTGACTTTTGTGCAATGACATTGATTCCTGTTTTGTTGTGACTGATTACTATTGTTTCCTATTTTTATAACCATGTTGGTGTTGCCCTTGGCTGTGATCTTGCTTAACAATCTTACTTGTTTTGTTGGTTTACTGCACTTATTTTTTATGATGCCAAAAGGGGGAATCATTGGGTACTTGGGGTGAAACAGTTTGCAGGTCTTGATCGATAGGGGGAATCAATTGTAGGCAGCACTTCGCAGGTCTTGATCGACTAGGGGGAAGCAATTGTAGGCAGCACTGGTGTACAGTTTGTCATCATCAAAAAGGGGGAAAATGTTATTTGTAGTATTGATGATTTGACAAACCCAAGGACCTTGTAAAGGGACCTGATCTCTAGTGCAGATGTACACTCAACTGCCAGGTTGGAAAAAGTACAAATGGTTGGTGCACAGTCTCTAACTGTGGCAGAAGTGGCAAAAACCTCAGCCAATGACATGGTTTCGAAAGTTGTGACTATTCTTCATAAAGATTATGTCCAATAGTCATAATTTTAGTTTTTGCAACTTGAAAACTCTCAAGAACTCTTGCGAAGGCTAACAAAAGGTGAAGAATCATCCTCAAGAACAACAGGGACCTGATAGAGTTGCAAGCTTATGCTGTCTTAGGATTATTTCTTCTGCACATACATTGTAAATCTGTTCCTAAATCTATAAAGGATTCAGATATTGTGTTTTGGTTGAAAAGTCTAAATCGGTTAAGGGTAACTGATTTAGTGGGCAACATTGTTTTGTTGCTTAGTCAAAGTCTAAGTCATCTAGAGTGGATGGTTTAGTGGGCAACCTTTGTGTTGCTTAGTTGAATCCTAAGTTGTCTACTAGTGATATCTTAGTGGGCAGTGTGGTATTTGCTTAGGCTCTTCAAGTAATAGAGTTATTACTTGGTTGTGAGATTAAAAGCTTTTTCTCACTTTGGTTGTAACTGAGTTTCACTTTTGCTTGGGAAGATTAGTGGAAACAGTTGAAAATCCTGTGTGACAGGTCGTGGTTTTACTCCCTTGAGCAAGGAGGTTTCCACGTAAACTGCTTGTGTCGTGTTCCTATTATTATTTACTTTTCTGCACTGTTCTTGCTGTGTCAAGGGACCTGGTCCGTTGACTGATAGTGGACGCACACATTCTATCAAATGTGTTATGTAACTATTTGAAGTTATATTGTCATTGGTTTTTATTTTATATTGAAGAAACAAAGGATAATTCAACCGTTATAGTACTTTAAAGGACCGAAATCAAAGGGGTATGTAAAAGGGTCATTCTCTTCTATTTTCAAACATGAATCTACGTCGTTGATGAACTAGTAGTCCTACACTATAAAATCATATGAAGGTAGGGTTTGATTATGTTAAAAGTTTGAAAATACATGGTCAATAGTTTTTGATATGTTTAAGATACGTGAATGTGATGCAAATGATGATATATATATACATACATATATAATTGTTGTCGTAGTTGTAAATTGAGTTTGGAGACTTCTTATCGTGGACATTCTGAGCTGGTTCTATATGTCTTTTCATTATGAAGTAGTTGTGTACATTAGTTTCATGTTTTCATATGAGTAAGACAAAAAAATTAAGAACTATTTGTGCTCATTGACATGATAAGTTAATAACGAAATTTCAATTGTATAATTGTTGATACGTCTAATGGAAGTACCTTATGGGTAAGATATAAATGTTTATATGCAGATCCCGAATTGTAGTGGATTATGCATAATAGAAATATAAGTGTTGTTATTCAAGCTATATGCTAATACGACAAAAATAGCTTTAGTGCATCATTATATTCATAAGCCTACTAGATTTCATGTGCTATTTAAATCTTGTGAAGGTTGTTTAAGTCATTAAGTAAGCATACTTATATGCTATTTATATGTGATATATACATAGTTGTAAATTTTGAGTCTTGAAGAGGCTTAGTGAGGCCACAGTCTCAGAGTCACCTTGCATATGTGCTATATGTATTAGATAAACTCGATATGAGCCCGATTAGCTTAGTAGGTGATAATACTTATGACTTTATGTTACACCATTGATGCGGTAATATCGGTGGACAGATACAGTAATATCTGCATCTATAGTTTAGTACACCACCACGACATACATATTTGGTGGACAAATATTTATTCAGTTATTACACCACCAAGATGGACATCTTGACTAGGTAGCTATGGTCATCATTATGACTAGATTATCATATAGTTCACCATTAGGGCAGTATGATTTGATTTGCATATGTGCTTATTTGGTTGTATTCACATAGAAAGATTAAGTTATTATCATATTTCAGCTTCTAGAATTTCAAGTTATTTCTATCTCTAACTTTGGTGTAGTATCTTTGATATGCTTATATTCACAAATTTCAGTCTTACATATCAGTACATGTTATTCGTACTGACGTCCCTTCGCCTAGGGACACTACATGTGTGCTGAATGTGCAGGTAGAAGCTCTGATCATCAGTTGTAATAGGAGTCTGCATTTAGTTGAGAGTTGGTATGCGCCTTTATTTCAGGAGCCATATTTTAGTTTGACAGTATTATGTTTTAGTGTTTTGTATGGGTAAACCGAGGTCCTATCATGTGCACTAATTTTGTTACTCTTTAGAGACATTTGTGAATGTGTATGTATAATTTAGTTTAGTTTGATTTTATGGTCTTGCCGGCTTTTTGTTGCTCAGTTCAGTTATATTATGACCTAATTGACCTTATGTTTTTCAAATATTATTTAGTTGCAACCTTGTCTGTCCAGATGGTTGTGACTGATGACATGGTTAACCTAAGTATTACAGTAACACATGTTATATGGCCGGTGATCTTAGGCATATTTATATGCCTAAGTTGTCAGTATTTGCCCATGAATCGATTAGACTGAATAATGATCTCTAGTCATTAGCTTAATTTTTGGTGTAACTTGTGATGATTGTGCACTTACACACATGATTAGTTGTTTCAGGAACTCTCAAGGAAATTGGAGTCAACTTGAAGAAAAGAGATGCAAAAGAGCATGAAAAGCAGCTAAGGATGAAGGCCCCAGGGCTAGGCGCACTGCTAGGTGCGAGGCGCTAAGGGCCAACATTCAGAGAGGCCTCTCAGGCACGCTGAGAGGCGCAACGCGCCAAGGCCCAACATTCTGGGGCCTTTCTCAAGCGCCAAAAGAGGCGCGGTGCGCCAACAGTGATACAACTGGAGCATGTTTGTGGGGCAATAGGAGGCGTGACACGCCAAGGAAATCTCGATTTTTCAAGCTTAAGTTGTGTTAAAAAGGATTCCTAGTTGAAGTAGATTTTGTCTCCAATTTTCCTAAACTTATAATAGACCCCTTAGGTTACATTGTGGGGGTTTCGACTTTTATTGGGTGTGCAAGAGCAAGTACTCACGTTTGTAATAGGTTTTGATCTTTTAACTCTTCTATTTTCCGGAAATCGCATGAACAACTGTGTTTTGTGGTTTTCTAATAGCATGAATGGCTAAACTCCCTAGTTCTGGGGCTGTAGCTACGGATTCAATGTTGATTATTTAAGGTTTTCGAATTAATTCTTGGTTTTCATTATAAGTTACTTCTATATTCTTGTTTTAGTATTTTGTGATTGATCACCATAAGATAAATATATTGTCTAATCTTAAAATCGAGAGAGGAGGAATTAGATAGACCAGGGAATATAGAGAGCTCGGTACACCCATTAGATTGAGGTGATTAGTGTTCAGGAGTGACGTAGTGTTCAGGAGTGACGTCCAGACGAACACCTTGCTTGGTTATGAAATAGGATGAAATATAAATGCTCGCCAGTTAGTCTATTTATCCCCGCTCAACGATGTAGTTAGGTAGCTAATTGGAGTAGGTGATGAGAGGTGTGTAGCCCGACTCATATAATTAACCCTATAAACCAGTAACTTGACAACTAAAATTAGTTCTAAGCCAAGAATATGATACATGATATTCATTATATGCTGCAACCCTGGAATTGCTTTTAACTTGCTTGAAACATTATAACAAGGTCGTTCACAATTAGTTACTTTCAGTTAGTGCATAATTATTTGTAGATAAACAATAAATCATCAACTCTTGAAAAGGTTACTTTTTACTTTTAGTTGTAGAATTAAGTGAATATAAATTGATCATAAGTCCCTTGGGAACGATAACTCATTTCTTAAAGAAACTATATTACATGCGCGACCACGTACACTTGCGTGTGCAATTAGAAGCAACAAGTTTTTGGCGCCGCTGCCGGGGACTTAGAAATAGATTTATATTCAATCTTCTTAAGTCTACAATTAGATTTTTAAGATATAATTACTTGATCTTAGCTTGTTTATTGCAGGCACTTAATTTTCAGGTCTGGCTCGAAAAAGAGATCTTGTCGAACCTTACAACGAACCTGAAAGAGTTTTATGCCAGCGCATGAAAATAACGAATCAAGGATGACCTGGATAATTGGGGTTAGGTCCGTTGAGAAATATTGATGATAATAATCAAGACAACGTGAATAACCTAGAATGTGTGAACAATCAAGGAAACCTGAATAACGGAGGGAACGTGAATAACCAAGGCATACCCCCTATCATACCCGCAAGACCAGTCCGTTATGTGACAGTCCCACTCACAGCCAATTTGGCATCTAGTATTAGGAAACCTACACCGGGGGGTAGATTTGAACTAAAGTAGAGCATGGTACAGATCCTCCATTCTAATGGGCAATTCACTAGTCTCCCCCATGAGGATCCTTAAATCCATCCTAGGAACTTCGTAGATATTACTGATACATACATCCCAATTAGAGTCTCTGTTTTATTTAAAAATAATAATTAGACTGGTTTTAAGAGTCGCCACTTAATTTTTAAGAAAAATTAAGAAAACTACTTTTTCAAAAGATTAAAACAGAAATCTAATAAAAATATTCAAAAGGGGGTTTGGGGTTCGTATTAGCATTTTAGGAAGGGTTTGAAAGCACCTGAAATACCCGCTAACACGCGGTTATCCGGTAATTAACTATTTAGCTAAAACTTAAACATAATTAATTAGTTTAGAAATAAGCAAAACTTAAGACTTGAAGTTATTTTTTAGGGGAGAGGGAAATAGTATAGGGGATTACTTAAGAAACATATTTCAAAGTAATTTAAGTAGTAAAATAAGTAAAATTATTTAATTTTTAGAAAATCAAATTAGGGAAACCTTAGACTACAAATAAACAATTAGAAAAATATGAAACAGATAAAATAAAGAGAGAGAGAGAGTGTTTTGGGCCCAAGTCTGGTTTTCTGTCCGCCTGGACCAGTACTCGGGCCTGATTTATGCTTTTTGGGCCCAAAGGCCCAACACTTGGTACCTATCCTAAACTAACACAATAATAATCAAGATAAATGGGTTTTTGGCCCAATAATTACACAAAATGCAGAACTGGAAGTTTAAGTGGGCTTTTGGCCCCATTTCGCTTCTCGTGGTTGCTGCGGGCATATCATTCTTAGACTTTTTAAGTCCAAAAATTTTACTTCTAGCCATTTGGGACTACTGTTGCTACCCGCTACTTGGACTTGGACTACAAAATTTATCATTTTCAGCTTCTCTTTCCACGACTTTTGTAGAGGTTGACTCGAAAGGGAGAAGAATGCAAGAGATGGTTGGAGTCCAAATAGACTCGAGCAAATATCGCATGTGAAACAGAGAAAAATGGACAAAATTTAGCACACGTAAATAGCAAATAACATTAAGTTTTTAAAATATTAAAATATTGAGATGCAGCTAAATAAAGATACTGTGAGTACGAGGAACAAAGGAATAAATCCAAAGCTATTACTAAGTATAATCTTCCAAAACAAAATCAACAAAGAAGCAAACTGGTCGCTGGACCATTTGATTTTGATCTTAAACCACCGTAAAGGCATACTTATAATGACTAAAATTACATTAAACAATAATCTTAACCATCGTCAACTAAATAAAAATAAAGATAAAGACTTCTCGATTTCAGCTTGGTCTTCACCTCTAATAAATTCAAGCTAAATAAAAGAATTACTTCCAGCAGATACAGACTTATTGCTCAAGGAAGCAAACTGACATTGATATGAATTCAATACGAAACAACACAAACTCAAGGGACAAAAGTAAACAAAGCTAAATTTCTGGGATTTTCAGTCCAAAAACTCCAGCCAAAACAATGTGGAGGAGTTTCTGATGCAACACTTAAAGATTGTGACCCATTGAGACCAAATTAACGACACCAGTTCATGATTCATTCATCAAAATAAAAGATTCTATTATACAGTAGCAGCTGCTTAAATAGGATACTCAAATTCAAACACGAGGCAAGATCGATTTCACTTAAAGCAATACATGACTAAACAAGATACTCACATTCAAACACAAGGCGAGTGCAAAAGAGGAAAAGAAACTGAAAGAACGAAAAGATACAGGCAAGTAAGAGTAATTTTCGACTTAACTATGAATCACTGCCTAAGAGAAAATGGTAGAAGAATACCAAAGAAAAGCACATGAGACAACTAGAAAGATTCGTTTTGCACTCAGCTAATTCGAAATGAGAAAATACAACATGAAATATTTGAACTGTGAGAAGTTCATGAGATCGGACATGCTCACAAATAAAGCTAAACTAACTCTAAAACAGAATTTATTCACATATAATACTCATTAACCAGATTTCGACATACGGGGTTAAAATAAAGCTCATACATAAACATAATATACACAAAGGGAAGAACAGATCATCGACATAACATATAGGAGGACTGGAAATCAAAAAGAGTCGAGGAAGACATTACCTCTTTTCGGGCAGCGAACTTGGAACAAAACAACGAGCTAGAAGTGAACTATTCCACAACACAAACACGAACCGGACAACAAGCGAGAGGCCTAGGCAGCGACTCGAACTCGGACTAACTTAGAAGAACGATGATGATCAAGCTAGAAGAATAAGACTCGGATGGAAACTAACTTTTATTTTCTCTTTTGTATTTCATATATCCTATAGCTATTTTCTGTGTTCTTTCCTTTCTCCCTTTAGAATTGCCAACAATTTTTCCAACCTTTCCCTTTTGTTTTTCCCAATTAGTTTTTTTTTTCACAATGAATAAAGATGTGTTTTAAATAAGAGGAAGATAGGGCACGATTTTTTTGGGGGGAATTCGGATGAGAAATGGCCTATTTTAAAATTCAAACCTCCAAAAAATCCTTTCACCATAAAGGATAAACATCCATTTTTATCAAGTTTCGTCCCATTCCGGAAGAGGAAATGGGACAACCGCGTGCTGCTGCTACTGTACTGCGATATTAATAATCGAAAGGGACGTTGGAGAAGAAACAAAAATTGCAGTGGACTGTTCTGCGTACTGATGCTTTTCCATCTATTTCCGTGTAAACGCTGTGTATTGGAATCGATTGGGGTTGGATGTTAACGTTGGAGGATATTCTGGGTTTCTTTGTGAACATTGAAGGGACTAGGGAGTATTGGGGCTGACTGTTGTTGTTAACGTGGGGTTGGGCCGGGTTAAAGGGGGAACTGGGCAGGGTCGTTTGGTATTGTAGCTGTATGTATGTAATATATGTGGGTATTGCATTGTTGTACGTAGGAATGGGCTGGATTATTGTTGTTGCTAGGATTTAGGATGAGCTAATGGAGTGGGCTGGGAATGGGAAAGAAAGGGTTGGGCTGCTGGAAGGTTGCAAGAGGATGGCCCAAAATGGTTTTGTCTTAAATGGATTTAGGGGGATTTGACTAATAACTAAATGAATTAATGTAAATTAATTAACGAGCTTCTTAAATCTTAACAAAAATAAAAAAATCGACTTGATTACAAAGTAATTGTTTTTTAAAATACGAACTAATATTTGAAATGGCAATTACGATTTAAACTAAATTAATAACGTACTTATCTAAAAATGTAAAATCTTGAGGTGATTTTTGTTTATAAGATATACTAATTATATATATATAAAATATACATATATTTATTATTTGAAACATTTAAAATATTATGAAAAGTAACTAAATTTCTTAAAAGTAACTTGAAAAAATATTTGAACCTCGTAAAGCTAATTATTTCAAATTAAAGAAGCTTAAAACTAATTCCTATCGGGGAGGGTTAAAATTGGGTGTCAACAGTCTCATCGGACTATGTGAGGCTGACGTTGTTCCCATACTCATTATTAGGAGCCGCAAGACATTGGTTAGATTCTAAACCACCAAACTCCATCACTACTTGGGATTGTCTAGCAAAGAAGTTGTTGAGTCGATTCTTCCCATCCAAGAAAACTGCTAAGCTAAGGGGTGAGATAATATACTTTATTCAAAAGCAAGGGGAGGACATGTACGAAGAATGGGTGCATTTCAAACAAATGTTGATTGCTTTCCCACACCACATGCAAACTAATGAGGTACTTGCTCACACTTTCTTTGAGGGTTTAGATTATAATGCTCGTGCACTTCTTAATAGTGCAGCAGGTGGACAAGCCTTATCTAGAACAAGTGAAGAGTTCTTCGACTTACTCGATAAACTTTTTGAAGGGACCAAGGGTATGGGGGGAAATGTCTAGAACCACAACCCAAAAGGCTGCATGGATTTTAGATGTAGACCAAGTTACTGCCATAAATGCCAAATTAGATGCAATGCATCAAAACATAGCCCTACATTTTAAACAAATGGCTCTAAATCAAGCACTGATAAACATTGCACAACAGGCAGCCAATTGGTGTGAGGTATGTGGTAGTGGAACTCATGAAACTGAGCAATGTGAGGCAAACCCGGATTCCGTAAATTATGTGGGAAATGCACAAAGGGGTGGAGTTCAACAAAATTATGGCAATACTTACAACCTTAGTTGGAGGAACCATTATGGGGTGGGAACCAAAACCAAAATCAGGCGCAAGGGGCTAACCAATACCATGCTCAAGGGGTTGGGCAACAATACCAAAATCCTAACCAAGGCATAAATCCTAGTGCACCAAAAGGGGGAATGACCAATTAAGAGCTACTCTAAAATCTCATGACTGAAATAGGGACCAAATTAAATGCTAGAATAGATAAGAATGATGAAAACATTAGAAACATCAAGATGTCCCAAATAAGTTTAGAGAAACAAGTTGCACAAGTGGCTAATTCTATGAACTTGAGTCCCCAAGGTGGGCTGCCCGGTGATACTTAGCCCAAC
Source organism: Solanum piurae (assembly GCA_029582685.1). Classification (NCBI taxonomy): domain Eukaryota; kingdom Viridiplantae; phylum Streptophyta; class Magnoliopsida; order Solanales; family Solanaceae; genus Solanum; species Solanum piurae. The sequence goes on along the minus strand of JAJOOO010006472.1, from coordinate 20,183 downwards.
CCAAAGCAATTGCATGTGGTAAGTACTAGAAGTGGGTTACAATTAGAGGAACTAGCTTCAAAGAAGACAGATACTGGCGTAAGTAACAAAGAAAAAATGGTGGAAGAGGTAGTAAAAAGCTCCAATGTTGAGGTATCCGTTCCTCAAAAGAAATTATCACCTCTATTTCCACTAAGGCTAAAAAAGCAGAATGAAGATGAATGCTTCGATAAGTTTCTCTCTCTCCTTAAGAAGGTTCACATTAATCTACCTTTGGTTGACATTTTGCAGTGTATCCCGAAGTATGCTAAATACGTGAAGGACATTGTGTCTAGCAAGAGGAGGCTCATGGAATATGAAATTGTAGCACTTACTGAGGAGTGCAACTCAAGGATTCAAAACAGACTACCCAAAAAGTTAAAAGATCCGGGTAGTTTTACTGTGCAGATTATAATTGGGCAAAGTGTTCATGCCCGCGGATTGTGTGATTTAGGGAAAGTATAAATCTGATGCCCTTATCATTGTATCTAAAGCTTGGATTGGGTAGTACAAAAAGAATCATTGTTATTCCCCAACTCGCTGATAGATACATTGCTAGGCATAAGGGGGTGGTAGAAAATCTGTTAGTTCAAGTAGGTTCATTGATTTTTCCTGTAGATTTTGAACCTGATTCTGAAGTTCCATTCATTTTGGGACGTCCGTTCTTGGCTACGGGTAGGGCATTGATTGATGTGGCAGCTGGTCAACTAACTATGAGGGCACATGATAAGGTTGAGGTATTCGATGTTTACCGCGCTTTAAAATTGCCTTCTATCTATGAAGAGTTGTCTGCTATTATTGTGGTTGATAAAATAGTCACAAGTAGTTGTGCCTGAAGATCCTTAGAGAGAGTGTTAATAGATCATGAGGTGGAAGGAGATACTGAGGCTCAAGAGATAGAAACATGTTTGAATCTAGCACTAGTTGACACTCGTAAGCCTCAAGCGGAGTCATTAGATCGTGAGTTAGGGCGCCCACCAAAGCCATTGATAGAAGAAGCTCCCGAGCTGGAACTAAAAACTCTGCCGGCTCACCTAAGGTATGCTTATTTGGGTACTAATGAAACTTTGCCTGTTATACTTTCTGCAGAGTTATCTGAATTACAGGTTGATGCATCATTGAGGATCTTAAAGCAGAGGAAGAAAGCAATTGATGACAGATGGCTGATATTCATGGGATTAGTCCGGCGTTATGTATGCACAGAATTTACATGAAAGAGGATCACAAACCAAGGGCACAACATCAACGTCGGCTAAATCATTTGATAAAAGAAATGGTGAGAAAGGAAGTTATAAAGTGGCTAGATGCTGGAATTGTGTACCCGATCTCTAATAGTAAGTGGGTAAGTTTGGTACAATGTGTTCCTAAGAAGGAAGGTATGACAGTGGAAAGGAACGAAAAGAATGAGCTGATTTCTACTAGAACAGTGACAGAGTGGAGAATTTGTATAGATTACCAGAAACTAAATGATGCTACCTGGAAAAATCACTACCCTATTCCCTTCATTGATCAGATGCTTGACCGACTAGCAGGGCAAAAGTACTATTATTTCTTAGATGGGTGTTCCGGTTACAACCAGATCTTAATTACCCCCGAGGATCAGGAAAAGACCACGTTCACTTGTCCTTATGGTACCTATGCTTTCAAACGCATGCCATTTGGACTTTGCAATACACCGGTGACTTTTCAACGGTGTATGATGGCCATTTTTCATGATATGGTGGAAGACTTTGTAGAGGTGTTCATGGATGATTTCTCTGTCTTTGGGAAATCTTTTAAGGTATGTCTTCGGAATCTTGATAAAGTACTTGCTAGATGTGAGGACACTAACTTAGTTCTAAACTGCGAAAAGTGTCATTTTTTGGTTAGAGAGGGGACAATGTTGGGACACATGGTGTTTAAGGCTGGTTTAGAGGTTGATAAAGACAAGGTAGAAGTTATTGAAAAATTCCCCCCTCCCATTTCCATAAAAGGGGTGCGTAGTTTTCTTGGTCATGCAGGCTTTTACCGGTGATTCATCAAGGATTTTTCCAAGATTGCAAGACCTATGTGCAGTCTTTTGGAGAAGGAGGTGAAGTTTGACTTTGATGCGATGTGTTTGAAAGCTTTTGAGATGTTGAAGAGGAGCTTAATTGAGGCACCCATCTTAATTGCTCCTGATTGGGAATTACCATTTGAACTCATGTGTGATGCAAGCGACGTAGCAATGGGTAGAGTGTTGGGACAAAGAAAGAATAAAGTGTTCCACTCGATCTATTATGCAAGCAAGACCCTTGACTCTACACAAGCTAATTACACAGTAACTGAGAAGAAGATGCTGGCTGTAGTGTTCGCCTTCGACGAGTTCAGATCGTATTTGGTAGGTACTAAAGTGATTGTGTTTTACTGACCATGAAGCTATTAGGTACCTATTCAACAAGAAAGATGCTAAACCAAGAATGATTCGATGGATATTGCTTCTCCAAGAATTTGACCTTGAGATCAAAGATAGGAAAGGTACTGAAAATCAGATAGCGTATCACTTATCCAAGTTGGAAGATTTTTCCCTGAATGAAGGTGAGCAAATCCGGGAAGAATTTCCGAATGAACAATTGATGGCATTAGATATCTCTCAAGTGTCATGGTATACATACATTGTGAATTTGATGGTAAGTGGAGATTATCCTCCGGGTGCAACCACCCAACAAAAGAAAAAGCTCAATCATGATGATAAGTTCTATATCTGGGATGAACCATTCTCGTTCAAGCAAGGTGTGGACCGGGTAGTGAGAAGATTCATTCCGGAGTCTGAGGTTCACAAAGTGCTCGAAAAGTTGTCATGCTAGCCCATATGAAGGTCATCCTGGAGGAGAGCGCACTGCTCATAAGGTACTACAATCTGGTTTCTTTTGGTCCTCGTTACTTAAAGATTCTATTGCTTTTGTGAAGGGTTGTGATAAATTCCAAAGGTTGGGTACTATTTCAAGAAGACGTGAGATGCCGCTAAGGAACATTTTAGAGGTGGAAATCTTTGATGTGTGGGGTATTGACTTCATGGGTCCCTTCCCGCCATTTAGTGGAAACCAATACATTCTTGTGGCTGTGGATTATGTGAGTAAATGGGTTGAGGCTGTCGCTCTTCCTTCGAATGATTCAAGGGTGGTGATAAAGTTCATCAAGAAGCATCTCTTCACTCGCTTTGGCACTCCAAGGGCAATCATAAGTGATGGAGGTAAGCATTTCATTAACCATATTGTTAAAACCCTTCTTGCTAAGTATGGTATTCGTCATAAGGTTGCTATAGCTTACCATCCTCAAACGAGTGGCCAAGTGGAGGTCTCGAATAGAGAGGTGAAGTAAATTTTGCAGAAAACGGTGAATGCGCAGCGGAAAGATTGGTCTGAGAAATTAGATGATGCGTTGTGGGCATATAGGACTGCTTAAAAGACACCAATAGGGACTTCTCCCTATCACATAGTATTTGATAAAGCATGTCATCTTCCGGTAGAATTAGAACATCAAGCTTATTGGGCAATTAAGAGGCTGAACTTGGACCCCGAGCTGGCCGGTAAAAAGAGAGTGAATCAGTTGCATGAACTTGAGGAGTTTAGGCACCACGCTTATGAGAATGCCAAGCTTTACAAAGAAAAGACGAAGAGATGGCATGACAAGCACATAGTAGCTCGTACTTTCAATCCGAGAGATAAGGTACTACTCTTTAACTCTAGACTAAGGTTATTCCCCGAAAAACTAAGGTCTAAAATAGAGTGGTCCTTTCAAAGTAGTAAGAATGACACAACATGGGGTTGTTGAACTTAAAGGTGAGACTGACCCTACGTTCTTGGTAAATGGGCAAAGGGTGAAACACTACTTTGGTGTAGATTCAGATCGTGATCGGGAGGCTCTTGAGCTTAATGATGAATGATCCAAACTGAGTCGTGCCGCGACGTTCAATCAAGCGCTACATAGGAGGCAACCCGTGAATAACATGTAATAGATAGGTAGTCGTTTTTGAATTTTGAATTTTTGTTTTAGCATAGTTTCAATTCTTAGAATTTAGGAATTACTTTTATTTATGGGAAAAAGGACAAATATACCCCCGAACTATCGTAAATGGTATGCACATACTCTTCGTCATACTTTTAGAACATTGGTGCCCCTGCCTCCAAAAAATAGAGCATATATACCCTTTATATTAACGGACATACACGTGTCATAATCTTATCCGCCGATTAAATATCGAATCGACGGATAAGATTGCGCCACGTGTCCCTATTTAGTCTTATGTTAGAGTGAAGGGCATAAATGCTCTAGTTTTTAGACTGCAGGGGCATCAATGTCCCAATAGTTTGACGGAGGGTATCTGCATACCATTTACGATAGTTCGGAGGTATATTTGTCCTTTTTCCCTTTATTTATTAGTTTTAGCTAGATAGAATTTTTCTTTATTTGTAACTTAGCGTGTAAAAAAAATAAAAAATTACTGAAGCCAAGCGCACTGGCTGGCGCGCCGCGCCTGGCTATAAGATTCAGAGAGCAAGTTGGGGCGCGCCGCGCCGTGCCATGATCCGCGATTCAGAGACCAAGTTGGGGGGCGCTGAGCGACATGTCGCCCCTCCATCGCGCCACACTCTAGTTTTTTTTTAACCCGAGTTTTTACCCGGATAAAATCCAACCCACTCCCCTTAAATCCCTAAAACTCCCAATTCCTTCCCCATTCTTCTAAATTCCGCCCAACCTCCCAAAATTCTCTCCAACTCCTCTTCTTCTTCCTGTTCACTCCCCAAATTCCTCCATTAAACTCTCCATCTTTCTCCACCTCTTCTTCTCCCCCATTACTCCACTACTTAATCTCCCTTTACCCATTCTCTTCTTCCATTCACTTCAAACTTTTTTTTCTTACTTCTTTCTCCATTTACCCACTCTCTCTCCTCACTTCAAAATTTTAATTTTTTCTTCCCCTTCTCCCTCTCACTGGCTTCTCGTTTCAGTCAATACCGAAGTCAGTCATGCCTTCTACTAGTTTAGGAGCGTGACATTTATGTTGTGGGTAAAGTATTTAAAAAAATCATATATTAAAAATGACAAATAGAAATTAGCACATACTATATACATTTTAATAAATACATGTGGATATTTTTTTTTTTAAAAACAAGACTTTATATTTTTTTTTGTCTTTTTCTTTCTTATATACGTAATTATTTTAAGAATTTTAATGGAAAAACTACCTAACTATACATACATCACTACCATATATACTACATTTACCTCTAGTTTAAAACAATTACACATACTACCACTTTTAATATTTATACCATATATTTTAAAAGATTTAATCAGATACACAAATCTCTTAAATATGATATTGAATAATTATCTTAAATTTAAACTCCTTAATAAATGGTTCATTAACAAGTCAAAAAAATTTCTATTGACATTTGTCGTTTCCCCCCACGTCCACCAGCCATCTTTCTTCTTTTATCCTCTCAATACATGTTTGCATGTTCAAATCAACATTATACATATAAGTTTTTTTCTATTATTTGATTATTCTCATGTATCTTGATTTTGTATTTGAGTTAAAATTCATAATGTTCTGAAGTTCAATTTTAAAAAGTTTTACAAATTAAGTTTTATATTTTTTTGTTTTTGTTGTTTCTCAAACACTTTAATGATTGACCATTCCCAAAGTCAGATGATTCTTGTTAAAGATATTTCACATTAACAATATTACAACCACATGACATACTAGGATATTGCTCCGCGGATGGATCTTTGATTATGTACAAAGATTTTCATCATCTCTTCTTAGTGTCTTTTTTGGCTTTTTCAAGAACTACAGGAGTTGTAGGAATACTGAACCACAATTCCCTTAGTCTTCTAGTCCATTTTTTTTGTGCTTGCTTTCCGAATACATGAATAACTTGTGAAGAGTTCCAGGAAAGTCAGAAGGATTATGTATCTCAAAGGTAAGAATGTCAGAACTAATGTCAAGACCAAAAAAACACCCACTAACTTCTCAATTGCATGTGGGAAGATGGACAAAAGTAAAACACGAAATTTGAGAAGAACGATGTTTCCAACAATCACAATGGTCCCCTCATGGGACCCACACCTAAACTATTAGTGTGTCGAAATGTTACACTCAATCCCATGCATGTGTCGGAACGTGACACCCGATCTTATGTATGTGTCGGAACGTGACACCTGATCCAATGTATGTGTCGAAACGTGACACCCAATCCCATGTATGTATTAGAACGTGACACCCGATCCAATGTATGTGTCGGAAAGTGATACCCGATCCAATATATGTGTCGGAAAGTGACACCCTATCCAATACACCCGATCCAATCAACACAACCACAATCACAATCACACCCATAGAGAATAATACTCAAATCATACAATTAAGTAATAGGTTCATGGCAAGTATTGTTCACACAGTCATTTTATTAGGTTCGATTCACATTTCCTTATTCACATACACGCATGCATACAATGTAGAAATCAACTGGCATATATCACACAAACAGGAAATCAAACCATCACCTACCTCGAAATCAAGCTTGAATCCTCCTAAAACACGTGATCCTTCCTTTTCTGGATTCTTTCCGCTTGTTCTAGGTCTACAGACAAGTAATATAACACATTGATCAATAATTAAGGTCTAATTTACCCGAATTATAACAAACTCAATAACCCAAGACCAAACCCATGATCCTAAGGTGCAGCTAGGGCTTTTTCCCACCATCAACTTCAGGCCAAAACCCTCCCCCAACGATAATTACCCAAGAATCTAAGTTCTACAGATCGAAATACGGATTAAGGGAGTAAATCCTTACCTTTAGCACCAAAACTCATGGAAAACTGTCAAGAACTCGTCTTGGGTCATCACCTAACTCTTAAGAATGAAGTTTGCAGAAAAATAACGAAATTGAGGTTTTTCCATGACTTAAGTCGCGACTGGCCCGCTACAACGGACCCCATCTTGCCACAGCAGCCCCGCCCTGGCGGCTTACACGGAGACAAAACCTCAGAATTTGAGTTCCAAGTCCCCATTTCACAACATACCTTCAACCCTTGATGTTCAAAAACTACCTCTTCATGCTAAGATCAATTTCGGGAGTTCTACTTTCCTGAATTCGATTTTGTAAAGTCGTACAGGTTCCTTAACATCTTAGCTATCTACTCATGTGATAAATTTCATAATCAGACCCTTTATTCATTACCAAATTTCCCTAGACCTCACCTGACTCATATTTCATCCAAATTTGGACTAGGCTATAATTTTTCAAGTCACTACTCAAAACTTTTCTAGCCCGAATTCTTTCCCCATTGGCCTTTCTATAACGACGGGAACATGTCGTTATAATAGATACCAATTTACCCATCACTCGTCCCCGAGTGATAAACTAGGAAAAACTTGGCTAAGGTAAGAGTAGAGTAATATCTGAATCGTCGAATAGCAGGGATACTTGTCTCGCATGTCCTTCTCGGTTTCCCAAGTAGCTTCCTCAACCGGATGATGCTTCCATTGAAATTTCACGGACTTTATCTCCTTGGTCCTCAACTTTCGGACATCGCGATCCAGAATTGCCACCAGTTCTTTCTCATACCAAAGGTTTTTGCTTAGTAAAATTGAGTCTCAATTTATGATGTAATCTCCGTCCGCAAACCAACCAATTGAATTTCTACACATCCTCCCATACAATGCCTCAATAAAGTCATCTCAATACTCGAGGGATAATTATTATTGTATGTAGACTTAACTAACAACAAAAGCGATTTCTAATAGCCACCAAAGTTGATCGTACACACGTCTGCAACATATTATCAAGGACCTTGACACAATCACCAGGACGAATCCTTTCTCACATAAGCATGATAAAATTCTAAATGAGTACTCACTACAATTAGAAATGAACCTGAACCAACCAATACACACTCATAATACCCAAACAATTATCATTTTTATCAACATCTCCATCCCACAACATAAATTCCCATGAGCTTAAGTTATAAAAATTTGATCTTTAGACTTCAGATACTCATCGAGGGATATGTCCAAGCATAAAACCCCCCTAACAACACTATCAAAATGCTAGATTTAGTAATTGTGATTGTGGATTATCCTTAAGAACAACAGAATTGGACCCAATGATCCCCACATTCAACCACCCATAATCGATACATGACCTCGATGACTAGATAAATATTAAGATTGTCGGACAACCATAAATACACATGGTAGATCTTTTATAAATTCTCATATACAAGGTGGTACATGTAGAACCACTTAAATACTTTAACAATTCCAATACAACACCAAATAAGTCATCTGAAATAACCAAGTCTTCCCAATCATCCCACTCAACCAAGAGAACATCTCAGTATCAGTACACTTGATCCACCACTAGGGATCCACCCATAAAAGTGAAAATACACGTGAGCATAGCTAGTGCATCATACTCACAACCATGTACAAAATGAAATAGATGGTCACATAAGAATTTATCGAATAACACTGAAGGTTTTCCTCTAAAGAGTCGATACTAGCCATTTCATTCAGTTGACTCCACATACTATTCACATCATTCCACTGAAGCCTACACTCTCAATACTAACAACCATCATAAACACTACTACCATTTACCTTACTCTAAACCAATACTTTTAAATGAAAACCTTTCTTAGGTACTTTAACAATCAAAAGTAATAAACTTTACAACTCAAACCAGGTGTAAGTCCTTTCAAATGCTCAACACATGATATAATTGATCATTTCTCACCTTGCAAATTCATACCTTGACAAAATATATCACCACGAATGTAGACTTACAATAAAAAATCTGAATTGTAAATTCAACTATATAACACAATCCCCTTATCTATCAACATTAGCTTATACCTTGAAGATTTTTATGAATTTATGGATCTTCACTTATCATTGATCGCCTCTCCATTACTCTTACAATATATTTCGCTAAAAATTCAATCGTACACATTACTAAACTAAAAAACGAAAACAAAAGCACTTATCATCACACTTGAGCTAATGTCTGTACACTTCTTTCTCAAGTCTTTTCCAATAGTTTTTTACCAATCTGAGGAACCCGTGACACTATTACCATAGCCACAACAAAATAAATGAAATCATGCATCTCTGAATCCAATTATCTACCCCTCTGAAGATACCTCTTTAGCCTTTGCAATTAAATAAAATATTCTTGCTCTCGTCTCTCTCTAAAGGTTGTACTACGTACCACTATTTTTCTTCATTATGACTCTAGCTCTTTTAAATTCTATTCGAGTGGTGTCTCACCATCTCTTAAAACTTTCTATACGACCACGTTACTCACTAAATATTAGAAAACCACGACCTTGGATACTCGCAAGTCGTAATTACTATACCAAATTCGCATAACCAATAATCTTATTATATAGTTACATCCCATCACAATCCATCACGAACTCTTATTACCATTATTCTCAGTTAGCCCTGGATATCACTACGAAGTCAACCTTTTATTGACATGACACCTCAAACTCAGGTATACCCATCAAATTCAAAGGACTAACCCAATTTTATACACACTTTCTTACTAAAATCTCCAATTGCCTTCACCTAAGTATACTCAATGGGACTTTCTTTATCCATAAGCTTGTCATTCCGATATCAGTCCACTCTTTTATGACTTAAGATAAAATCATCAGTCCTTATACTACCCTCTTTCTTCTTAACAACAAGACAGGAGCACCCCACAGGGAAGCACTAGGACAGATGAAACCTTTATCAAGAAGCTCTTGGATTTGAGCTTTAAGCTCTCTCAATCCTACTGGAGCCATGCGATAAGGAGGAATGGAGATGGGGCGAGTACCAGGTTCCAAGTCAATGCAGAAATCTATATCTCTATCCGAAGGCATACCAGGAAAATCGGTAGGAAACACTTCCTTGAATTCAGACACTACATGAATAAACTCAATAGAGGGAGACTCAACATCAATGTCCCGAACATGAGCCAAAAACGCCAAACACCCCTGCCCCACCAATTTCCTAGCCCGCATGAAAGATATGACCTTAGCTGGATTAGGCTTGTACACCCCTTTCCACTCTAACTTTTCCCTACCCAGGATCTCTAGATTGCCAACTTAGCATCAAGATTAAGCACAGTATAATAGGGGGCAATCAAGTCATGCCCAAGATTATATCAAAGTCAGTTATTTCCAGAATAACCAAATTAGCCCAAATGTGAAAATCCATAAACATAACAGGACAAGCACAATATACATGGGTGACTATGACTGACTCTCCAACTGGGGTAGAAATATGGATGGTGGCATCAAGTACATCACAAACCGCATCACATCCCAAGACAACTAAACTGCCACATACAATAAGTAGAATCCGAATAAAAAAAAATAGTAGCCATCCGGTCACAGACAATAATAACATATATGATCACTGCATCAGACACCTCAGCCTCGGTCTTGCCCAAAAAGGCATAAAACTAAGCCTTGTCATCTTGACGGGCAACCTCCTTGCCTGGCTGCACCGCTCCCCTACCTGCATTACCATTTCCCCAGCCTCCATGGCCTCACTGATTTCCTCTTTTCCCACCTTGTGGACATGCTCTGCCATTACTACCACTGTCTGCTGGAACTACTGATCTGGTCTGCTGCGGCATGAGGTCAGACATGCGCGGATGGGGATAATCTCTCCTTATATGCATGTCCAGGTTCTCCACAATTATAACACACTTAATAAGTTAACTAAGTACGCATCTCTGCTATTGGAGTAGTCGTATCATGACCCTCTTTGATATACACTCAATCTACAAAATTGTATTAGAGATTCTAACCTCATTTGTCGCAACATAATTTCATCATTTACTAAGAAACCCATACATGTTATGACAGCAATATTAAGTGCATTTTCCAAAGTAATGGTGTTCATTATCTAGTTGTCCCTTACAAAATTTTCTTGAATATTGTCACCTATAAGCTTGAATATGCAAATCTGACCTTAATCCCTTCACAAAACGACGAATTTGCTCTATATTCAGGAACTCATCTCTCCTCATATCCCTCAAAGTTCAGGGCATATGCTTCTCCATAAAGAAAGCTACAAAATGTTTCCCAAGTCACGAGTAGTGCATTTACTAGTCGGCACTCAACATGAGACCACCACCACATTCTGGCGTCTCCCTTAAACTGGTAAATCATAACCTCAACACCAAATCACTCTACCTTATCCCTCTTATGAAGCAGCTCATGACAATCAACAAGAAAATCAAGTTGGTCACTAGTCATTACATGCCCACATTGACATGCTTATTTTCAAGGACACATCCTTTATTTCTAGTGTTAGTGTTACCACTTCTATTGCGCTAGTTCGAACCATAGAGTGAAGGAGGAAAGATATCAATTTGTATCACCGAGATACCAATTGGATTCAAGTAATAGCACGAAAGGAGTAGAAACAAAGAAATTTCCTAAAGTCCTATAGCCTCTCGAAAAAAAGTATAGACGTCTCCGTACAGTTTCGCAAGACTCTACTAGACTCGTTTTGTTACAATAAGATCAACAAACCTACGGCTCTTTTACCAACTTTGTCACGACTTAGACCGTCGTGATTGACACCCACACTAACCCTCTGGTGAGAGAACCATTACTACAGCCCCCGACTAAGCAACTTAACCAAAAACCTAAGCATTTAAAGATACGGAAGCAGATTTAAATGTCTAAAGGAATATGGAGCTCCCATAAATTCCAAAGGTTTAAGAAAACAACTAAACAAACTATTGCGAAAGTTTAACCCCTAGAACCTGAAAGTCATTGTACCAAAACTCTGATTAACTAACAAGTATAAAAAAAGGGGGGCGCAACCCCGAAAACTAAACAAAACACCCTAAACAAATAGTCTGAGTCCAAAAAGAGTGGACTTAAACAAGAGAGATCCATGGCATCCTGAAAGAACTGGCTCACTCTTGAATCCGGTCACGCTCAATAGTTACCTAGCTGAAATCTTTCAGTAGCCGCCTAAAGATGCCCTGTACTCAACAAAGAAAGAGCAAGTGCAATATCATTACACAACCACAGTATATTGGTAGGATAACACAGCCACTCCCATAAGCACAATACACATAAGCAATTACAACATAATAAGCATACATATACAGAATATAGTTCAATCATCAACTTAGAGCAAAAGACTGACTTTCATTATCAATGACAATTAGACATAACATAACAATCACAATGGTCCTCTTATGGAACCCATACTCAAATTGTCAGTGTGTCGGAACGTGACACCCGATCCCATGCATGTATCGGAATGTGACACCCGATCCCATGTATGTGTCGGAACGTGACACCCGATCCAATATATGTGTCAGAACGTGACACTCGATCCCATGTATGTGTCAAAACGTGACACCCGATCCAAACAACACAACCACAATCATAATCACACCCATAGGGAACAATACTCAAATCATACAATCAAGTAATAGGTTCATGGCATGTATTGTTCACACATAATCAATTCATTAGGTTCGATTCGAATTTCCTTATTCACATACACACATGTATACAATGTAGAAATCCACTGGCATATATCACACAAACAGGAAATCAAACCATCACCTACCTCGAAATAAAGCTTGAATCCTCCTAAAACACATTATCCTTCCCTTTCCTGATTCTTTCCACTTGTTCTAGGTCTATAAACAAGTAGTATAATGAAAGGATCAATAATTGAGATCTAATTTACCAAGATTATAACAAACCCAATAACCCAAGACCAAACCCATGATCCTAAGATGAAGCTAGGGCTCTTTTCCACCATCAACTTCAGGTCAAACCCCCCCCCCCCAATGATAATTACCCAAGAATCTAAGTTCTACGAATTGAAATACAGATTAGGGGAGTAAAATCCTTACCTTTACAACAAAAACTCGTGGAAAACTATCAAGAACTTGTCCTGGGTTGTCTCCTAACTCTTAAGAACAAAGTTTGCAGAAAAATAATGAAATTGAGGTTTTTCCCCGACTTAAGTCACGACTGGCCTGCTACAGCGAACCCTATCCCGCCACAGCAGCCCCGCCCTGGCGGCTTACATGAAGACAGAACCTCAGAATTTGAGTTCCAAGTCCCTATTTCACAACACACCTTCAACCCTTGACGTTCAAAAACTACCCCTTCACGCTAAGATCAGTTTCGGGAGTTCTACTTATCCGAATTCAATTCCGTAAAGTCATATGGGTTCCTTAACGTCTTAGCTATCTACTCATGTGATCAATTTCATAATTAGATCCCCTCAATCATTACTTGATTTCCGTAGAGCTCACTTGACTCAGATTTCTTCCAAATTTGGACTAGGCTAGAATATTTCAAGTCAGTACTCAAAAGTTTTTTGGCCCAAATTCTTTCCCCATTGGCTTTTTCATAACGACGGGAAGAGGTCGTTACAAAATGTATTCAAATTAAATAATTTGGTTTAAAATCGATCACTTTCACCAAATAATCTACCAAAATAGAATCAATATGTACACCATCATCATGTTAAAAAAAACACTCCAAAAAAATCAGAATTACACCAAACTAGCAGTGCATCATTTACACTAATTAAAAACGATCTCTTTCACCAAATAAATTAACAAAATAAATAATCATTAAATATGCTTTCTAAACCAAATAATCTACCACAATAGAATCAATATGTACACCATCATTATGTTAAAAACAAAACCACTCTGCATGACACCAAAAAAATCAGCAATACACCAAACTGGCATTGCATCATTTACACTAATTAAAAATAATCTCTTTCACCAAATAAATTACCAAAACACATAATCATTAAATATGCTTTATATTCCAAACCTCAAAATCCTACAAAACAAACCAGAGAATAAATACCAAAAAAATAAATAAATAGGGAATTGGTGAATAACAATAATGTTACGACCCGAGTCTACACCCTGGATGTGGCCGGCACTAGAGAATAATTTTTTGTCCCCAAGTGAACCCTCATCCTGGCTGACTACAAGCGGAATATTAACTCAAGCATACAAATCTTAAAACTGAATAAAATTTATTGAATTTAGATACAAAGCTTTAACTCAAATGATTAATTCTGAATAATATAGAATATTCAACTAGCCAAAATAGGCAACTAAAGTCTTTAAAACATTTAACAAAATAATGAACAGACTTCTCAAACTCTACTGTCTATCGGTAAATCCTCTAAATGACAAAGATGGAAGTCGGTACAAGACCCACGACATCCTGTCAAAACTGAAAAGTAAATGAAATCCTCTGGAAGCAAGGAGGCCCACCATAGCTAACTCGAACTGCAAGTGGTATCAACGAAGCTCCTGTTGATGACCTTAACTACCTGTATCTGCATCATGAAACGATGCAGGCCAAATGGCTCAGTACATGGAATGTACGAGCATGTAAGGGAAATTCTAAAGCATAAACATAAGCTTGAACTTGATAAAAAAAAGAAACATACTTAACTCTTCTCAACTCACTCAACTAAACTCAACTCAAAAATAAGTTACTCAACTCAAAGATATGACACTCAACTCAAAAGTACTCAACTCAAGATACTCAAGGATAAAGCAACAATGAAGATGAAATATATGGAAAACTTTTAAAACAGTAGATAATAACTCAATTGTATTGAAGAATACAATAATAACTCAATTTGTATATACAAAAATACAATATAACTATGTGGGAGATTCTCTAACCGACAACCATCACTATGAGCTATGTGATGATACAACATCTCACCCCTTGCTGCCAAAAATGTCTTATACTTTGCCGGGGTACAGAATCTACTACTAAGTGGATACACTAGTCTATGCTAAAAAACATTAAGGAATCATCTAAAAAGTATGACCCTTTTTAACAACGTTGGGTACATGCATGGTTTATGGGGGCGTGAGTTGTATGAACTCTCCCCATATCAGTGCTCAATAATACTCCCAAAATATACTAGTTCATATGTTTAACAACATAACTCCTTTTGTGTTTTGAGATTATTACTCAAAAATCTTTCTCTTAAAAGAGATGGTACTCAAACTGCTCAAAACTCTTTTGGAAATCTCAGTTTCCTCTCATCTTAAATGTAAAAACATTTACTCTTGCGAATAATTAGTTTCCATATATCATTTTAAATAAAATGAACTCAGCTCTACTCTTCCTCAACTCAGTGCTCAAGTCTTTAAAACAAGTTTTAAAACAATTTGTAAAAAGACTTCTTAAAATATGGTTAATGCGGAACTATGGGCATGAACTACTCAACTCAAAGGCTCAATGATACTTCTCATCTCAAGATTGCTCGACTCATAAGGTTCATGAGGAATTATGAGCATGAATTGCTCAACTCAAGGACCTTCATGGGTAACATGTAGTAGCCCCATGACTAGGAATATAATCCCAAAATGATTAGGAACTCAATACTCAAGACTTAGAACTTGAAGATACTACTCCTCTCAAAGATACTCAACTGATGGAGTTCATGCATAATTTATGGGCATGAACGACTTGACTCATGGTTCTAAATAAGATTATGGAACTCATGTATACGACTCTTCTCATTCTCATACTTACATCCTCAAAACTCATTTTAAATCTCAAGTGTTGGGTTTGAAAAACTTCTCAAGATTTATAACTCAAAATAGGGTTCATGCTGAATTATAGACATGAACAAATAAAATCAAGGATCTCAATAAAAATATAGAAACTCAATAATAGGAATAGAATTTTTTTAAAAACCATGAACTCAAGAACTCAAATCAACTTATCTCAAGAATACTCAAATTTAGAGGCAGAATCCTAGATTTCTCTTTTACTGATTTGAAAGAACATGTAGGGCGTGAGGACGAACTAGTCCAACACTGTTATAACCTTACATACCTGAAAGAACAAGGTTCTTGAAGAATCTTGAAGAAGAATTTGCTCAGAAGCCTTGAAACCCTAGCTTGAAGGCAAACGATCAAGAAAATCTCTCTTAAGATTCTTGAATTAGTTTCTTGAAATCTCTTGAAAGAAGAATCTTGAAAAAAGATTGAAAGAATCTTGAATAAAGTCTTTACTTTGATTTTTCCTAAGGGTTTTGCCTTAGGGTTTGAGAGAGAAGAGAATGATGGATTAAAAGATGAAAATCCGATTGTTTTGAGCCTTTTATTAGTCAAGAAATTCGTTTAGGATTTTCTTGGAGGTAAAAAGATAAAAGAGACCTTTTTTAATGTTTTCTGTCGGCTAATTCATAACAACACTTTATCAGGTTACTAAAATAGTCATAACTTTTTACATAGAAATTGGATTGACGCGAAATTGGTGGCATTGGAAAGTAGATTCAAATACATTTAATTTGATAGATTATGGGCCACATAACTCTTTATATTCTATGAGATATGTTCGTTTGAAGTTGACCTAAGTAGAATCTTACATCAAAACTTAATCGATAAGGAAACTTCAAGAACACTTATCAAGAACTCATCAAGAAATTAAATTGCTCAATATTTATGGATATATTTGCAAAAAGAAACTCATGATTGGCATGTGGGTGAACTAACCCAACACTATAGAAGCTTACATACGTCTTAGGGATCAAACCCTTGGCGAAATCCATAACGAAACCTCAAGAACTTGACGAAACCTTGACTTTTCTCTTCTTTTCTCTTCTTGAACTCTTTTCGAAAGCCCTAGCATGAATTATGATTGTGTAAACTGAACCAAATCAGTTTAGACCCCTATTTAATTACTAAAAATGAATTAAATCTGATAGGATAAGGAAAAGACCAAAATACCCCTCATAATTTGGATAACTTTCCTTAAATAGACAACCTGACTTCAAACGGGAATATCTCCGTCATACGAGCTTGAAAATTAACAAACTTGGTGGCGTTGGAAAGAGGATTCCAACACCTTTCATTTGATATCTTATGGGCCACCTAACTCTTTCTGTACTGAAAGTTATGGTCATTTGAAGTTGACCTAAAACTTAAAAGAACTAAGGAATGGCTTGAATGAGTTTCTCTTTAGTTCTTTTTTTGTAACTCAAGGTGCTACATCTAGTGACCCTAACACTTAGAAATATTTAAATTCCTCGGTAAAATCCTACCCACAACGAAGGATGGTTCGAGTCTTAGCTCAAAAAATTTCTAGGGTGTTACAAACAACAACCTATTTTACACCATTAATTAAACGAGTCATTATAGCCAAAATTTAATTTTATAAAAGTGATTTTTATCGTTGTTTTCCAGATTGTAACACAAAAAACCATATCCAACATAGTATACTCCATAACGATCATGATTTTTCAGTTAGAAAAATCACATAAAAAAACACCAATTAAATATTGATTTATCAATAATACCTAATGCGTCCCAACATCCTTTATGTTGAATTAGGATTGAATAATGGTTGATATCCATGATTGAACATCCGACCAAAAGGAGTACAAAGAGATTTTAATTTTTTTAAGAAACCTTTTATTGATAGGAGAGAATATATATAATCAATCTGAGTAAATCGTGGAAGGTAAAAGATTTGGAGAAAAAAAGGAACAACAGAAAATCGTGGAGCACTAATGATACGTTTTTTTTTAAAAAGAAATATTACGGTTTTAAAAAAAATATTAAAACCTAACTTGAAAATAAATAAATTCTAGTTAGGCAAAAAAAAAACTATTGCTATAAAATGGTAATTAAGGTACTTAATTTGTATACCTAAGTTTTTTTCCCATTAATTATACAAAATCTTAATTTACCTCTTTGTGGCTAATTATCAAGAATTTGTTTTGAATTTAGTTCATGCAAACATATTTTGAGATGATTAAGGAAGAAGGAGAGATGGTGGATGTGTGTGAATTGTGGTTGGGGCTGAGATGCGGGTAATTGGGGAGGAAAAGTGTGATGTGAGAGAAAGTAATTAAAATGGTTAATGTATCTTTAATTAAGGAGTTTAAATTTTAAAATAATTATTCAATATCATATTTAAGGAATTTGTGTATATCTAATTTAACTTTTTAAATATTTGATATAATTATTAAAAAATGGTATTATGAGTAATATTTTTAAACTATAGGTAAAATATGTATATATAGTAGTTAAGTATATCTAATTATGTAGTTTCCAATAAAATATACTCTTTGCATGAGTGATTTTTTGATTTTATTTCCTAAATAGATATAGTCACAATTCGATAAATTTGTCTAATAAAAGTATTTTACTTTATTTTGTAATAAGAAACCATGTAACTACTAATTTATTTCTTGAAAGTCAACAACTAGGACACACAGATATTTTCTTACGTCTTTAGCTAACATAAGCAGACAGTGATAGATATTCACCAAAAAAAAGTAAAATTGAGTAGAGGGTTTTTAGGAGAACACTTAATTTTAAAATCAATTTATTCTTTTTGACTAGTTCTAGTTGCATATAATGTGATATAGACGTCACACTATTTAATTTAATTATTGTTAGTCTTTGTCAAGAAAAAAAAAACTAGTAATTCATATCCTAGTCGATGTTGTTGAAGAAGAAGGAAGCTGACGATTGGAACATGTCAAAGGAACATGCCCAACGCAGCTGACTGACGTGTCTACAACAAGTGTTGATGAAGAAGGAAGCTGACGATTGGAACATGTCAAAGGAACAGGTCCAACGAAGCTGACTGACGAGTTTACAACACTGCTGTAGAATTAGAGTCCTACTACAATACCTATTAAACTTCATTGATGATGAAGGACAAGAGGGGTCAGAAAAAAATGATATAGAACTAATTATTTTATACCAGCTGGAAATAATGAAGTAATATTACAATATTACTATGGATGGCAGTAGGGCGGGACAGATGCAGGGCGGGGTGAGTTTAAAGCTATGCAGGGCGGGGTGGATTTAAGGTTGTGCGGGGTGGGAGGAATGCGGGGTGCAAGACCGTCTTAATCACTAGGCCACTAAAGTCATCGCTTGGGGCTCCATATTTTTGGGAGCCTCCATTTCTTAATTATGTAGTTTCCTATAAAATATACTCTTTGCATGAGTGATTTTTTGAATTTATTTCCTAAATAGATATAGTCACAATTCGATGAATTTATCTAATAAAAGTATTTTACTTTATTTTGTAATAAGAAACCATGTAACTACTAATTTATTTCTTGAAAGTCAACAACTAGGATACACAGATATTTTCTTACGTCTTTAGCTAACATAAGCAGACAGTGATAGATATTCACCAAAAAAAAGTAAAATTGAGTAGAGGGTTTTTAGGAGAACACTTAATTTTAAAACCAATTTATTCTTTTTGACTAGTTCTAGTTACATATAATGTGATATAAACGTCACACTATTTAATTTAATTGTTAGTCTTTGTCAAGAAAAAAAAAAGTAGTAATTCATATCCTAGTCAATGTAACTTCATTGATGATGAAGGACAAGAGGGGTAAAAAAAAATGATATAGAACTGATTATTTTATATCAGCTGGAAATAAAGAAGTAATATTACAATATTACTATGGATGGCAATGGGGCGGGACAGATGCAGGGTGGGGTGAGTTTAAAGCTATGCAGGGCGGGCTGAATTTAAGGTTGTGCGGGGTGGGAGGAATGCGGGGTGCATAACTGTCTTAACCACTAGGCCACTAAAGTCATTGCTTGGGGCTCCATATTTTTGGGAGCCTCCATTTTTTTTTAAAAGTACTTATATATATGTATACTTAATTTTTTGTATCTATACTTATATTTTTTTTTTAAAATAAGGTCCAAGAAGTTAAAAAAAAAGGCATAATACATATATTGGACCCTAAACTTGGCTTCAAATTTCAACTTTGACCTCCAACTTTCAAAGTGCACAAACAGGCACTTTAACTATCCAACCTTTTAATAAATAAACACGCGATTTTTGGAGGCAAAGAGCGTGAAATGCAAACGCTCCCACGTGTATTAGTGAGCCACTCAGTGGCTGCCAACTAATTAAATACTTTACACGTCCATTTTAGAACTAAAAAAAAAATTAAAATTATTTTTAATTAATATACAAGGGTTATAGCTCTTTTTTCGCAATGACAAAAAAAATTAGAAGCCATTTGCACTAAATATGAACACAAATCGTTTTAAAAGAGAGGAAAAAAAATTTGATTTGAAAGAGGAGGAAAGAGAAATGAG
>JAJOOO010006471.1:0-28696 GCA_029582685.1 Solanum piurae | reverse complement strand
TAATGTTATTATTAACATTATAATTTAAGAATTTATTTTCATTTTAATTGATATATAATTTAAGAAGTTCTCAATATTTTATACTTTAATTCATTGAAGTTTAATTTTAATTGCATAAAAACTTTATATTATAAATGCATGCTTGAAACATAAAACCTATTGTTATTACTTATGTGTTATATAAAATTAATTTATAAACTATTAAAAATCAAATTAAAAAAAAATATGCGTGAACACAAAATCAATTTCGGATTATACTCTTATGCATAATTATATATTTTAATCTAATCTTAATTATTATTACTTTAAAATTTCCTACACACACATTAATGGAAAAAATAGCTTTAGATAAAACAATTTCATAACTCTCCATTCTTTACCACGGAGTCCTATAATCAATGAAAAACTGTGTTGATAATCTTTTATTTTATCAATAATTATCTTAATATACCCTATAATCTATAAGTTCTATCTTTACTTATATATAAAAAAACCAAACTAATAATAATGATAATAATAATAAATTTATGTTTAAGTTAAACTAATAATAATAATATAATATAATAATAATAATAAAAATATTGTATTATTTTTTTAAAAAAAAAAACCATCCAACTAAATATGTTCTTTTAATCTTTTTGAAAAAAATAGTAATAATTATCCAACTAAATAGGAAGTTTTAAAACTTCCCATTACACTCCCACTTCTAAACAAATTGAAGAACTTTTAAATTAAAATGATTTATTTAAAAAAAAAAAAACACATATGGAAAAAAGTATGGTGTTTTAATCTTTATTTTGAATAAAAATAATACCCAACTAAATAGGGAGTTTTAAAACTTCCCATTACACTCCTACTTCTAAACAAATTGAAGAACTTTTAAATTAAAATTATTTATTTTACAAACCCCAAGTATGGAAGTTTCTTTTAAAATTTATCATTTAAATATCATTTAATATTTTAAGTTTTATTTCAGATTTTTTTTTTCATTTTAAAATAAATATTTTTTAATAAGATATAATCTTTTATCTAAAAAAATAGAACTGATAATAATAATAATAATAATAATATAATAATGATAACGATAATAATAATAATAATATAATAATAATAATAATCCAAGTATAATGTTATTATAAACAATATTTAATGTCTTCTATGTTTATTATTCTTATTCTTATTCTTATTCTTCTTCTTCTTCTTCTTATTATTATTATTATTATTATTATTATTATTAGTATTATTATTATTATTATTATTATTATTATTATTATTATTATTATTATTATTATTATGTATTTATTTATTTTTACAGATTTTCAACCTTAGCACAAGATAAATGAGGAATTGTCTCTATCACTATCATAAACATAGAAGGCATTACGTTATGTTTTCGTAATATTACTTTTAAAGGACAATCAAATTTCAAAATTGAAAAATAATATTATGAGAAATAAAATTTAAACTTGCATTAAGATAAATAATATTTATCTATATCTAGCTAGTGTTGAATTCTATCTTGAACAATATCACTATTATAAGTCATTTAGCAAATTTAAGACTATTCACAATATATATAACAACATTAAATTAAGTTGAAAATTGCAATTTTAAAATATACTATAAGTTTTTAATTTTCAATTTTTAACTTTTTAAATTTGAATTCAAAGATAACTATCCATATATATATATATATATATATATATAATATAATATTATATTTTATTACAATAAATTAAATTGTGTACTAATAATGTAAATTTAGTAATGCTCAAATATACAAGTTAATGATTTGTATTATTATATTGTTATTATAATAAATTAAATATATTATTAAGTGCATTATATAATTTATTAGTTATTTTTAATTATAAAATTATTACATTTTAAATCATTCGCGCAACGCGCGGACACGTATACTAGTAAAGTTAAAAGAAAAGGACCCGAGTGTAACACAATTCGACGTGGGATTCAATATTCCTTTACATGTTTAGAACTGTACGTTTGGAACATGAGCAAGAGCAATATAAGATGAAAATTACTATTTAATTTTAATATTATATTAAAGAATTAAATTTATATACCTTAACCTAAAATATCAGCTCATAGGAAAAATTGCTCAAAATCACATAAAAAGATCAATTACGTTTGAGATGTTCCTTTATGGCTTTATCCTTGACAAGTGACAACCCTACCTTAAACCCACTGATATGGTATATTCCAACGAGGGAAAAGGCATAGATTGCCTTTTAAACTTGTACCGAAAAATCGGTTACATATTTAAACTATCATGGTGATCTATTACGCACCTTTGCTATTTAAAAGTGAATTTATTTATTCCCTAAAATTGATATGGCAAAATAATATATAATAATTAAAAAAAATCATGCACGTCAAATAATTATTAAAGTAAAAAAAAATTAAAAATCAAAATATTTCTTACACCCCACCCCCACCCCCACCCCCCACATCGCTTCTTCTTCACACCCCATCCTCCTCATCTTCTTCACACCCCATTAAGCTTAAAATAAACCAATAACAAGAAGCAACCAAGAAACAAATTACTTCAAATAGGAGTAAAATTTTGGGAGGTTTCAATTGCTGGAGCTTCGTCGGACATTTTTGAGTGAATTGAGTGATCGATTGAAAATGGAAAGAAAATTATTTTTCTATTATCTCGATTTTTTAAGAAACCTCTAGGAAGAACATGGAAAAAGAACAAAAAATGTATGCCCAGATTTGAAAAATATTTACAACTACAAGCCGCAACAAATAACAATGGAAGTTCATTTTCCATACCAATCAATGGAAGAAACTGAAGCAACCTTCTTGCGGGTACATTTTGGAATGGAAGAATTCATCAACTCCACAACTAAACTCCAGATTGCGGGCAGTTTTTTTGGTGACCATTGCTAAAAGTTTCTTCTTTACCATTTTTCTATGAAGAAGACATAATTATTAGAGAACTTTAATAATTGATTAGGAATTAATTAGTGTAAAATATAATTAATAAAATAAAACTTAAGTAATAAAGAAAAGAAAGTAAAAAAGATATAAAACAAAAATACAATTTCTGACATGGCGCTGACGTAGCGTTGATGTGACAGTGAGTGTAATACACCACATTCTCTGAGAGTGGTGTTGCACATACCAGGGTGGTATTAAATTCACTTTTAAATATTAAAGGTGTCTAATAGATCGTTGTATTAGTTGAAGCGTGCAACTGACTTTTCAGCACAAATTTAGGGAAAATTCATGCCTTTTCCCTTCCAACAAAATAAATAACAATTCATTTTGTTTATTTAGAAATATAAGCAGTAATATATAACTTGTGAAAATTTACTTTTCGATTTTCAATGTAATAAGAATCAAAATACATTTCTTTATAATATAAACATGTGAATTATTTCTTTTTTCTATTTTTCGGGTGAAAGCAAGAGGCAATAATATAGCTTCACGTGAAAAGTTAGTAAAAAAAAGATTGTTGATGAACTACCTTAAAATATTAGTGATGTATTTTGGAGTGAACAAATGGAATTAATGTTTGTTTGACATAGTTAGTCCATTTTTGAGCAAAGTATCCTAATATGTACTTTTAGAAAGGATCACTTAATTTTAATATATAGTGCCCAAAAAATATTTGTTTTAGGGATAAACTCCTTTACTTTCTTCAATATTTTAACTTTAGGAATCATGGACAGGAAGAGAAAAATAAAAAAACTTGCTTAAGAAGGGCTTGTGTAAACTTTCAAAACTTTGTGTTTGGTATGTACTAAAAAATATTATTTAAAAAATATAAATATATATAAAAAGAAAATACTATTTCAAAGGTATTTGTGTATAATATAGGAAAATATTATAAGAGGTGGAGATAGAGGGGTAGGGGTGGGGAAGATGCGCGATGAAGGGTGAGGATGACACAATCATTATTATGAAATGTGTTTTTCCTACTTTCACTAGAAAATTTATTTCTTTAATTTTAAAGAACTTATTTAATACAATACGATTAAATAATAAAAATGTGTCACCTCTAAAACTTAAACTTTTAGATGAGATTGTCAGAGATTGTCTCACACTTCAAAGAGTAATTAAGTAAACTAGTTAGCTAATACTAGATTTTAAAAGTAAATGAAAGTAGTGTTTTATTAATTTTTTGTGCAAGCGGGGGGGAAAAGTTCCAATGCCCACATTACAGAGATTAGCATGACAATAATGAATATATCGTCATGGTTTTATTTCATACTATTATTATTTATTTCATACTACTAATGATTTTTAGGATCCCCGATACAAATTAAAGATCCATCATGACTATAGAGTTTGCATCCCGCTTTAGCGGTACAACAATTAACACAAACTCCAGTATGGTATGTCGATCCAGTAGATGGGCAAGTCATGTAAGAAACTTTAGGGTCACATTCTTGAGTACAACCCTTGGGTGCATCACTATTTCCTTCACACACAAACTTGCCCTTTTTATTGTAATAGTAGCAACCCTTGTAACCCGTGCAACAACTGGTGCATCCACTGGGTTTAACTATAGTCGGTCCTTCTGAACGGGGACATTTTGAATAAGCAATTTTATGATCACATTCCCTGGGACAATGTTCGTTTGGCTTTCTTGGGTCTGATTTTCCTTCACAAATGAACTTTCCGTCAGCACTGTAATAGTGACAACCCTTGTAGCCTGCACAACATGTGGTACATATGGGATTTCTTGGACTTCCTTCTGAACGTGGACATATTCCATAGCTAAAATCACCGCATTCTCTGGAACAAGGCTTGGGATCGTGATCATCATGATGGTCATGGTCGTGGTCGTGATCATGATCATGATCGTGATCGTGGTCGTGATCATGATCGTGGTCTATCGTCGCACTTACAAGGAGAAACATTAATCCTACAAAATATAAGGTGTGTATATATTAAAGAAAAAACATATATAACACTACTAGTGTGTATGTATCAACGAAGAATTTAAAGAGAAAAGTAACTTACCAAGAACAAGTAAGCAAGCAAAGAAACTAACATCTTTGTGAACAACCATTATGAATAATTAATTAGTACCTTGTTTTCTTTTAATTTTGGGGTGAGGAGTGTGTATCCTCCTTCACCTTTTTATAGCAAACAAGTGATCAAATAAAATAAAAAATAGGCAAAATTTCTTCATTATTATACCTAATTATTAACATCAATATACAGTCTCCTCAATCGGTAGGATTTACTTTTTTTTTGTACTTGCTAGAGTAAGTTTTGCAAGGTAGGATCAAATAGAACAAAAAGAGAGTTAGAACTATTCGTTATTGAACAATTATTTGTATTTGACTGATTAATTTTACAAAAATACTTACTATCAATAGTCTGCAGTAATTCGTGCTTGATAAATATTCCAAAAATGCTTTTGGGCAATTGGCAAAAATACTATTATTTCAGCTTCTGAAAAATAGCTTCTTTCAGGTATTTTAAAACACTTATTCCCCCCTAAAAGCAAATGGCTAATCACCTTAATTATTTAAACTAAACACTTTTAGCATCTTAGCTTTTCCCAGTGCTTTTTGTAGCCATTTGAATTATCAATAAATTTTTTTTTGTCAACTGGAGATACTAATAATATCCAAAGTAGAAGTACTTAATTAGGACTTTAGGTCTAACTAACTAAATTATTACAACTATTCGAAACTTTAACCATGTGATTATATATTGTATTCCAATTTTCTGATTAGAGAGGACAGTTTTTACGTTGGCATATGTGACAAATTTCGAAATATATATTAATGGTAAAGAAAAGTTAAATAATGAATTGATAGCTTAGTAAAAATAATCCTTAATATCTAATAATTATTGCAATAAAAATGGGTCTCTATATCTACTAGTTATAATCTTAGTATGTTAGGCAACCTAAGTATAATCCACTCTAATGTACCAAATCACGCTACTAGTTGTGATTCTGTGGCATATATATATATATATATATATATATATAAAATCTTTATTACCAAAAAAATATATATTAAAGAAATGGATCTGAGTCTAACTTAACTTGACGTGGGATTTAATATTCTTTCGCATATTTTGAGCAATATAAGATGAGAACTAATATCGAGTAAATAATAAATCGAAATGAATCTGATTTTGATACTGTATTAAAGAAATAAACCTCGAATCTATCTCAATCCCGAAAATTAATTCACGAAAGAATAATTACCCAAAATCTTTTAAGAAAACCAAGTACCTTTGAGATGTTCCTTTATCCAACAAAATAAATAACATTAATAGCTTGAGAACATCTCGAGTAGTTTATATCTCAAGTTTGGAATGATTTCAAATTAAAGTTCAAAGTTGAAGAAGGAGCGTACCATTTGTTTCTGAGGCCCAATAATAAAGAAAAGAGAAGCAGCCCAAAATATTACTCAAGTGTATCAACTCCCACACCTGTATACATTTTACACATTTCTTCTTCTATTAAATTATATAATATATACACTAGGGTGTCAAATAGGCGGATCGGATTGAAATTAAAAATATTAAAATGGGCTGAAAAAAAAATAGGGTTGGGTCCTAACCCGCCAGTTTACTTTGGGCTCAAATGAGCTTAAAAATGGGTTGAGTCTTGACCCGCCTAATTTGACCCTCTAATCTCAATAATTTTAATATATTGTTATTTATGTTTTATAACCACAATTTGAATTTCAACTCAAGAAAATTTAAAGAAGTTACAAATGGATAGATAAATTCTAAAAGATATAAAATAGATAGCAATTCATACATTCAATATATGAAGGTGCGTTACATCAATGCAAATTGCAAATAAAGTGCCTTAAAACGGCTTGAAATTGGAGAATAAATTGTACTCAATTGAGAATTCTCTTTAAATGAGTTAAGACTTGAATGTGTTAAAATTGAACTCAATTCAAATTATCTTGAACCCAACCCTTAAAATTCTGGATGAATTACCTGTAGTTGGACTATTTTTGACACCCCTGCTATGCACCAATTACCATTTTATGTACCAACTAAAAATGATCACCAAATCATGATTTTCATCGACTTTTTCCTCTTCCTTCCCGTAATTCTATCGTTTCTCCTTTTTGGGTAACCGGAGCGCTCTATTAAGTTAGCTTTCTAAATTAAATAAACATATATTTTAGTATTGCTTTCTTAGTTTATTGTCTTTACTTCTTGTTGAACCGCTATGGATTCTTCGGTGTTTTAAAAGGTGAAGGCGTGAAATGAGACATTGTACATGATACGGGGCAAAATTTAAGCCGCGTGACATAGGACCTAAGCCATGAATAATTAATTATTTAATTTGAACTTTAATAAAATAGCATAATATATCACCATTCATTCTTTTATTTCATACATTAATTAACTACAACATATGTTGTGGTTATTTCTATCATTAAACAGAAATAACCAACTTCCTTATGTTGTGGTTATACTTTGAGGCTCCCCAGTACAAAGTAAAGATCCATCATGATCATAGAGTTTGCAACCTTCTCCTGCTGTACAACAATTAGCACAAACTTGATTAAGTTTGGCCAATCCAGAAGATGGACAAGTCATATAAGCTACTCTAGGGTCACATTCTTGAGTACAATCCTTGGGTTCAATACTCTCTCCTTCACACACAAACTCTCCATCTTGACCAAAATAGTAACAACCCTTGTACCCTGTACAACAGGTGGTACATCCTGTGGGATAAATTATCGTCTTTCCTTCTGAACGAGGACACTTTGAATAGGCAATTTGTGGATCACAATATAAGGGGCAAGTGTTAGGATTTTTGGGATCAGACGTTCCTTCACAAATAAAAGTTCCATTAGCGCTATAATAGTTACAACCCTTAAAGCCTGAGCAACAATTAGTGCATATTAGATTTTCCGGACTTCCTTCTGAACCTGGGCATATCCCATAGCCAAGATTACCACATTCTTTAGTACAAGCATTAACATGTTCCACCGTGCTTACTAGTATAAACATTCCTACAATTACAATATAAGTTATATCGTTAGAACAAGCTCTTTATAACAATAATCATTTATAACAATATTTCTCCGTAACTATTAGCATTTTCATGTTATGTTATAGTATTCAAGGCAAATGACACCATTATAAATAAATTTGATAGTACAAAGGGGGAAAAGGACAAATGAATTAAATATCTTACCAAGAACGAGTAGGTGAGCAAGGAAACTAACTTTGTAAAGAGCCATTGTAGATGCTTTATCAATTTATCATGATTAACTTATTTTTTCTTTGGGTAAGAGTTTGATATTTCTAGAAAGCGATAAAAAGAAATAATGGGAAATAAAATACAAGTGTTGAGTACCAGCTTCTACTCTTGTGAAAGGTGGGCCTGACCTCTTTCTTTGGGTAAGGGTCTGTCCTTCTCTTACCTATTTATAGAACAAAAAGGATAGATGTATTCATTATTGTCTAGTTAAAACGTTTTTAAAATATTACATACAGCCCTCTCAACTGATAAATTTTTTGTATTATATTATTTATTTTTTATTCTACTTGCTAAGTTACGTACATATATACACTTGCTTCTTTATTATTTATCGGCGGCTTTTAATTATTCACGTGGTGCTATAGAGCTCGACACGACTGTATTTTTTCTGCCAAATTAAGCTTTCATTAAATGATTTAAGTTCCACGTGGAAATATAATCTACGATTATGGTATTTATATAACAAAATAAAACCGATAACTAATCTGTTATAATAAATAAATAGTACTGATATTGATAGTACAAAAAACTTTACATTCATATGGATGATCCAAGATTGATTTTCTTCAACCAAGTTTGTCGTGTTTTATTTAAAAATAATTATTTGATTTGTTTTAAGAATCGTCATTTAATTTTTAAAGAAAAATTAAGAAAACTGATTTTTTCAAAAGATTAAAACAGGAAATCAATTGAAAAATATTTAAAGGGATTTGGGGTTCTTATTAGCATTTTGGGAAGGGTTTGAAAGCACCCGAAATATCCGCTAATATGCGGTTATCCGGCAATTAACTACTTGGCTACATCAATTTTAATAGTTAGAACCATTTAAAGGGAGAAAGGAGAAATATTAATACATACCTAAGTACAATAGTTTACAAAGTTATATTTTAAGATCAAAGAAAGAGAGTTCTTAATTAGTTAATTTTTAGAAAATTGGTTCAGACTGGCTATCTGTTGGGAAAGTAAATTGTAGTAACCTTAAGACTAACAACAAATAATGACAGATAAACAAATATGAAATAATAAAGTAAAGAGAGAAATTCGGGCCAAAGTCTGGTTTACTGTTCGCCTGAGCCAGTACTTGAGATTTGAGATTAGCAAAAGATTTGAGACGCACCTTGAGACTGATCATATACTAAATAAGACAATTTTTCGAGGAAGACGCACCTTGAGACTGATGCAAACAAAAAAAAAAAACTACTACTAGTTGAAGCTATGCTAAATAAGAGTTTTAATGGCAAATCAGTGTAAAATCATCCAAAAATAAATAAATAAAAATATATCAAATACGAGGATATTTTCTAGAAAATCCGAACATACTCAAATAAAACATTTCCAAATCCCCTTGCAAACAAAACGAACTCTCATTGCTAGCTAAGCTTATATTTAGAAGCTTGATTAAATTGGACAGAGGCATTCCTACAACTTCTTTAAACCTTCAAAGGCAAAATTATAAACACATACAGTAGGTAAAATAAAAATAACAATGAAAAAGAAATACTATTTACTGAGATGAGCTTTCCAAACCAATCGTAACAACAAGATACAAACCAATAGTGTCGAGACTGGGACGTAAAAAAATGAGATGACAACAACCCATCACTATCTTAGATCCTCTTTTTAGAATAATATAACCATGATACACCCTCTCAAGAAGCTATAAACAACAAGCAGATTTTATTTTTTTAAATTAAATCTGGGCGAAATGAAGACACAAGCATGAATCAAGCGAAACTTGCTATTAGACGACTATCACGAGATCAAAAGAGAAAAAAAAAATGGAGAAAATATGGACTATTGTATCCAATGAACAATAGACACAACAACATTCAATCTCCATATTAACTAGCTTCAAGATTACGAAACAATACTCACAAACAAACAACAACGAACCCAAGAACATGTCTCATGCTTCAAACAACTAAGACAATACTTAACTTGAAAACCAAACATTCCACTATCAGACCTTAGCAGCAAACCACAAATAATAGGGATGCAAGCTAAGAAAAGAAAGAAAAAAACGAGAGCCCCAGTTCACAAACAAAATATCAACTAAAACGCTAAAATAATAATAAAAAATTTACCTTTGAGAGAGCAGCGAAACAGGGGCGAGACGAGCAGCCACGAAGACGATTCCACCACCAAAACGAGATTACGAGGACTCTTACGAATGAGCAGAGGAACCACACTATGATCACACTAATCTATTCTCTGTTTTGAATATGTTTCGTATGTATTTTTACTTGAATTCTTTAGGTATTTTTCGTTCAAAAATCCAACCCTTTAACAGTGAAGAGGAGGGGTAAATATTTATAGGGGGGGGGGGGGTTCTGGGGATGAAAATTGGGCAGAAACGGGAATTCTCATCCAATCTTCAATTCAAATTCTTTCCCAAAGACCAAGGAACTGTCGCTTGTACAAGATTTCAACCGAAATCCCCTAAAATTTGGATGAAAAGATCAAGGTAGGTGGCTGTTGCAGAGAAAACTGGACTCGGGTCACGTTCGCGGGTCGATTTCTGGGTTTGTTCGGTTTGCTGCGTCGTTTCGCTGAAGAAGAAGAAGAAGCGCGGGTCTGGGTCGGTCGGGTACAACTGTTGTTGTATTATCCGTTGTTTGTATGGGTATGGATTATTAGTGGGTGAATATTGTATTGTTGGGAATTGATTGGGCTGAAATTGGCCCAACTTTAGAATTAATTGTTGAGATAGGAGATGGGAGATTTTGCAATTAAATAATAACCAAAAGAGTTCAATTATAGTCGAATTGAAATTAGTCTGAATTCGGTCAATATTTAAACAAGATGAATTTTCATAAATTAATTAAGAAGGTTCTTAATCTTAACGAAATAAAATAATCAATTCGATTATAAAATAAATAATTTAAAATATAAACTATTATATAACTAAACTAATCAAACAAATATTTAATTAAAACAAAATCTTTTTGAGACGTTTTACGAATAATCATAAAATATACTAATTATATACATAATTCTCCACATAACATGACCCTTAGTTCCCTCCCCTTACCCAAAATTTGAACAATTTGCCTATAAAAAACAAAGATTTCTCAAGAACAAACTAACAAACTAGTTGGTATTGTCTATATAACTGCATTAGATGTTCAGTTACTTCGTCTACAAACTCATCGAGTTGGGGGTGGTGGAAAGTGTGGGAATAGATAACATGGGGTTCCGGTCGACCCATTCCGTATCTTCCCGTGTTCCGGCCGGAAGAACTTGACCCGAACCGTTAAATCTGAATCTTGTTTTGGTGCTAGGGTTTTACCACATTGGGGAGAAAGAAGAGGCAAGGAGAAGTGTCTGATTAAACCCAAAAAGTTGACTCTATTATCCCAGTATTAACAGATTATTATATTATATATATATTGAGGGTAATTTCGCCATGACGATCGGATATTCACGGTTTGAATAAAAATAATCTAAGTCAAACAATCAAATCAAATCTATTAAATAGAATGATTTTTATTTGATTTGACTTCACATTTTTTAAAAATTGATAATATTCGGTTTGATTTTAATTTTGTCCACATTGATCGAAAAAATAACCGAACTAAATCGACAAATTATATACATATTTTTTATAGTTATATAACATAATATATTGTTTTTATGTGAAAAATGTGGCACACTAATTAACATTTTGTTTGGATGGTTTTACGTATTGTTTCATGATGTATTATATTCTATTGTACTGTATTATTTTAAGAAATACAATATTTGAATAGATTGTATCATTTTTCTAGCTACATAATATCACACATCAATAATTTGAATGACAAGCATATAAGAAAAATAAGGTACAGGGTAGAGCAACTATGAAAAGGTAGGGTAAAATACAAAATAAAATTATTTAATAATATGTAAAGACAAAATAAAAAGAAAATATTAAGGTAATGATGTAACCACACCAAATCGGTCGTTAGAAAAAAAAGATCCTTACCTAACGATGAATTTAAACGATACATATAATAAAACTTAAGTAACGATCAAAACAAATATTATATATAAATTAATAACACAATACAATAAGTAACAAGGTATAATGCATCTTTAATTTATTCGTGCAGCAATATCGGTAGCTTGTGCATTACTCAGTAAATTTAGATGTTTAGAACATTGAATTAACGAATAATATCAGCGAAAGTTAAACATGATTGGAGTTCCGGTAAGAATCACAAAATCCAAAATGGCACCAAGATAATTATTTCTTTTTGAATGAAGCCTTGTATTTTTTTTCTCTTTTAATTAAATTATTTTGTTTTTATTTTTTGAGTATGATTAACAATTGTTTCAAATTGAATCAAAATCGATAACAATCAAATTCTTTTAAATAAATTGTTTCTTTTGTTTCCGTGTATGATTAATAATCGTATAAAATTGAATTCTCTTTAGGGGCAAATCGCCACTTTTTTTTTTGCTTTTTTTAATAACTTTAATTCGGTGTTAAATTACGAAAAAAACACATTTGGCTAATTATCAAGTTAAGTTTCAGAATTTTCAAGAATTTGAAAAATATCAAAAAGTTATTTTCATTTTTTTCATTCAAAATTACTCACAAAAATTCAAAAACAACTACAATATGTATTCATAGACAAAAATAACTCAAATTTCCAGATACCAATTTTCACTTTTAAAAATAAAATAAAATCAAATAACTATAATTTCATGTTCCAACGCTTCATTAGTATTTATTTTGTTAATGAAAAAAAAAGCGTGACTTGCACATGATATCATATGTTTCATTTATAAGTCACACACTTTTACTTTACGTTATGTAATTTGAAAACTCTTTCTTTGGAAGATATTTGCAAATAATTTAACATACTTTCAACAAATTTGATGGATTAAAAGTTGTATTCGAGTAATACACATCCTAGTAGTATATAAAAACGTAATTTTTTTTATTTGGATATAAGTATTACATGAAAGTCATTCATAATTTATTTTATTTATTTTGATAAGAACATATTGTTCACACCTTCTTGAACCTGACTTCTAATGGCTCATTACTCAGTGTCAAAAGTGTCTGGCCATTATTTTGTACAAAAAACCCAACGTTCTTGCAAATCACATCACAATAATTGCATACACTTGGACAAAAGACAAACTTGTATCCAACTCCATATTTCACAATCTTAAACCAATTGCTAATGGTATCGCGACCAGGATTTCCTTTTACTCCGCCATTAGTAATCCTATGATCTTCCTTTTGAGGATTATAGTGATCGAGCCTCCACACGTTGGAGTGATGTTGGCATATAGTATAAGTTTCTGTAAACTCAACGTTTAGATCAATGGACTCACGAATTACATCTTTTTTAGAATTCACTGGAAATAAATTTATGGAAAGGCCTGAATCGTTATTTAGACGTGGGCCGATACCAAGTGGACAAACTTGGGTTCCAATAAAGGCTAACCCAAGATCCCCTCCTAAGTCCTTCCTTACTGGCACAATCATGTAGTCGGATCCTACTCGAATCATTTTTCCTGTCGTGTCAAGCACAGGATTAGATGCAGAAGTTGCTTGAGAAAGTAGAGAATCTTTTATAAACAGTATTAATGTAATTAAGAGAATGCAAGATACTTCTGTTTTCTTCATTGTGAATTTTTTTGGTTGGTTAAGGTTCTTAAGAAATAACCTAATCTTTTATAGGTAAGTTTTTATAGGTAAGTTTGGCATATGGATACATGCATACAACTCAAGAACTCGCCAACAAACTAAATTGATGGATTTTGACTTACTTTCAACGTTGATATTTAACATTTTTAAAATATATATTATATATATGTCCTCCACTAAACAGAAGGAAAAAAAATGTTGTTTTTAACAGATTTTTATTTTATTTTTTATTTAATGAAGATTGTGACATTGCAATCAACCAAAGGAGTCAAAGCCAATGGATGTTTAGAATTAAATATGTACGAAAATAGATAACAATATTTTAATATTTAATCTGGGAGTCTTGCACTCGGACTGGATTAAATCTATGTGTGAACAACTCAATTTGGAGGGCGGAAATTGAAATTTCAAGTTCATGAATTTTATAATATTTATATTTTATTTTATTTATAAAATAAAGTGTAGTTAAAATTTGCGTAAACATCATACTCTTCATATTTCACTTGTAAAATTACACTAGTTAAATATATTATTATAGATATTATACTTTAAATTATTTTTCCACTTGGAAAAGGAAACAAGATGGCGGATGCTCTTGCCAGGAAGAACTTGGATGTTTGTGAGATTTTCCCCTTAATAGATATGTAGACAGATATCAAGCTATGTAATAACCTTTTTTTTCTGTAAGAAATAAAATTTAATCTTTTTGACAAAAATAAAAAATATCTGATTTGACTCTTTTGCTTAATTAATTTTGTTCTTTTCAATATGGGAAAATTGTATGAAATAGCAAACTATTAATTCAAATTAAATGCTATAGCCATAGTTTATTTTAATTGTAATTCGCAGCAAACATCCCATTTTTTTGCCATCTGATTCGGTATACAATTAGCCATTTTATATATTTCGGTATAAAATGTATAAAATGCGTTTGTGTTTGTATAAAGCGAGAGAAAATTGTATATACAAATACAAATACATATATTTTCGTCCTATACACTTATAATTATACAAATACATATCTTATTATACAAATTACAATGTATAAATGAATTTATACAAAATTGAACAATTTGTATAAAATTTGATGTTTCTAGCGAATTATACGAATCAAAAGCTCTATAGCAAACATAAAATTTGCTGGAGCGCAATTATGCAAACTAGATCTATAACATACAAATATGATTTTTATCTTTGCTATATGTGAAAGTTGCTCTTTCAATATATACTCTTTTGCTTAATTAATTTTGTTCATATATATCTTTTTCTTAAAAATTCATTTCCATCCTCTGCTCACTAACATTCAATCATTCTTCAATTTAAAACTCCTCATTGAAGCTACTTTCACTAGCCTTATATGGTAGTGAGTTCTATTCTAAAATGGACAATTTTTTGGGGCACTAAAATACAGATCAAACCAAACACTTTCTTAATAACACAGATCAAATTGCATAAATTTCAAATATGATTAAGAGTTAAAGAGTATCTATAGAGCAATATGGACTCCATTTAGGGAAAAAGAAAAAATTTAAAGTTGAGTGACAAAGTTTATTTCTCTTAAATTTTTTTTTAAAAATGTCATGTCACAATTTTTAATTTTTTTTTGGAAAATATTATTTGAGAAATGGAAAATGTTAGGGAAAAAAAGAAAAATATCAGCAAAAAATTACTCAAATAATTAAGAAAAGAAATTCTTTTAATTATATTTAGGAAAAATATATTGTAAATCTAGAATTGTTGGCTTGCAAAAATATTTAAGAAGCAAATATATGAAAGTAAATAACTATGGTTAAAACTTTGCTTTAATTAATTAGATCTCAACCATTAATTCTAAACTATGACATGTGTCTCCAATCCAAGTTAGAACTTGGAAAAAATGGAGAGAAGAGAAATTGAGAGGAGCCGGATATCAAGCTATGTAATAACCTTTTTTTGTTGTAAGAAATAAAATTTAATCATTTTGACAAAAATAAAAAATATCTGATTTGACTCTTTTGCTTAATTAATTTTGTTCTTTTCAATATATACTCTTTTGCTTAATTAATTTTGTTCATATATATCTTTTTCTTAAAAAATCATTTCCATCCTCTGCTCACTAACATTCAATCATTCTTCAATTTAAAATTCCTCATTGAAGCTACGTACTTTCACTAGCCTTGATATATGGTAGTGAGTTCTATTCTAAAATGGACAATTTTTTGGGGTACTAAAATACAGATGAAAACAAACACTTTCTTAATAACACAGATCAAATTGCATAAATTTCAAATATGATTATTTATATACTGCTTAGAAAACTTCACACAACTTTAGGCCACAGTACAATTGCTTACAAACACTCACAAGTCACAAGTCATTGCCATATCGGCTTATTACATAAAAACAAGTATCACTTATTTAATTACTATTACTTAGTACATTATCTATTGTGCTACTATCACAATTATTACTTAAGACTTATTTTCATGCATCCTTTACAAACTTCACCTCAACCGGAAAATCACTTAGACCCAAACGTTTCTGCCCATTATACTCAATTACGCCAACATCCTTGCACATTATCTTGCAATCCTTACACACCGATGGACAATACGTAATCTTGTAATTATCACCAAACTCCTCAATCTTAAACCAATTTCTTATGGTTTCACGACCAGGATTTCCTTTTACTCCACCCAGTACTAAAAAGTAGCTTTGGGCTCGTTGATCATAAGGACCGATGGTCCATATGGCATCATTGGACTTAGTACACACCGTGTACGACAAGTTGTAGTCAATGTTCAAGTCGGTGGACAGGCGAATAATGCCTTTCTTAGAATTCGTCGATGAAAATAACAGTGGGGTGCCCGGGTAATAGTCTTCTTGAACTATGCCCAGTGGGCACGGTTTGTGATGATTGCTAATACTGGCTAATTCAAATTCCCAGGCTTCGTCTGGGAATAATGGTTGGACATAATAATTAGTCCCAGTTCATAACATTTTTCCAGTAGAATCACGTACCACAATTCGTGCGGATTCCAATGCTTCACATAATTTTGATTTTGTGAAGCAGAGGAGTGAAACGAAAAACAGAATATTGATCAACTTCATTCTTGAGTTAAAGAAGTGTTTTACACTAATTTGTGTTGAGTGATTAATGAATGATAGAATTGGAGATTATATAGAAATTTTTTCCCCTGAGCAATTTTTTGGTATATATGCATGAAAGTCAACTAGAGGCTAGAGCATCAAGTTTATGAATTACTCCTAATTAACAGAGTTGATGGTGTTCAAAAGCAAATCCTCCTCGAAGTTAGCGGGTTTTGACTTCACTTTTTTTAATATTTTATATTAAAATATAAAATATAAATACCTCTTATAATTTTCGAATTCAACTAGAGCATCAAGTTTATGAATATTTTATATTATTATATATAAATATCTCTAATAATTTTGTAGAATATTGTATATTGGGTGTATATCAAGTTCTTAAACATTTTTGCAAGAGAAATTAATCAAAGTTTTGTACATTATTGTATACAGAATGCATAATATTGTAAACCAAATTATGTTTTAACCTAAAGTTTTGAACTATATTTTTACAACGTAAGTTACATAATTGTATATTTCTGATAGCATTACAATCCTATCTTTTCAAATATCTATTGTTTGCTTAATCCAAAATAAAAATAAAAATATCCATTACTTGAAAAAAAACAAAAAATTAACTGTTTACAAATTGGTATGATTTTCTAATTTGAATTTAAATGAAAGCTGAGTTGGATTAAAAGTTTCAATTTCTTAACCTCTTATATATCTCTCAGTTTTTATCTTTATTGATGATCATTAGTTGATCTGTTTGTGCTTGTCAACTTTTTCATGATGAATATGTTATATGTGTTGGGAATTTGAAGTATGATTGGGAAATGAGAAAAGATACCTTTTAGATTTAACCAAAAATTAATCTTTAGAATTGTACCTGTCCATCTCATCTTTTCATCGTCTATAAATTCAGAAGCCTTGTCTTAAATTTTAGATATTACCAACAAACAAATAAAAAAGATATCCAAAAATCTAAAATTCAATCTTCTTTTCTTCTTCGTGCATATATTGTTTTCAAATAAAACATAAATGTCATGTGATTTACTTTATTTGTTGAGTTCGTTGGAGTTATGTAATTTGCATTGTCGCTAATATGACATAAACGTTTTTCTATTCTATCTAAGGAGGAAGTAACCCAAAATCTTGACAATCGTGAGAGGCTATAATTCCATAAGAATACACAAATAATTTGTGATCTCGGAATAATATTCTTCTTCTCCTACATTTCTGATCTAATGATTTGAACACATGATACCAACAATAATATGCTTAATATAGGCAAGTCAACTTGATGATTTTCTCAAGCCACCGTACAATTTTGAGGAGCTAAGGATTTTGTTCATCCTTGATTTCAATCACCCTCATAAAACATGGAATCAACTACGAAAATTTACGACAATTGTAACTGATTCATTGCTAAATAGCTCCTAGCTAATTAAATTTCCATATAATCCGTCAAAAGAAATTAGTGTATTATAATTTTTTGCTCCATTGACCACATTACATAGATTAGCATGGCAATCTCTCAAATTATGAGAACTATCATTAATGAATTTTAGGCTTCACAGTACAAAGTAGAGATCCATCATGACCATAGAGTTTACAACCTGCTTTTGCAGTACAACAATTGATGCAAATTTGAGTAAGTAATTTTGTCGATCCAGAAGATGGGCAAATCATGTAAGCAACTTTAGGGTCACATTGTTGAGTACAAATTTTGGGTTCACTACGTTTTCCTTCACAGACAAACTTGTCGTCTAGACCGAAATAGTAGCAACTCTTGTACCCCGTGCAACAGGAGGTGCATTCGATGTTTTCCATTACCGTATTTCCTTCTGAAAGAGGACACTTTGAATAAGCAATTTTTGAATCACAATTCTTAGGACATGAAATGTTTTGCTTTCTAGGGTTAGAATTTCCTTCACAAATGAAAGTTCCATTAGCACTGTAATAGTTGCAACCCTTGTAGCCTGCACAACAATTGATGCATATGGGATTTTTCGGACTTCCTTCTGAACGTGGACATATAGCGTAGGAAAATTTACCGCATTCCATGGTACAAAACATGGTAGCATCGTCAAGTTCCATGGAACTTATAAGTTGAAACATTCCTAAAAACAAATATAAGTTGTATTAAGGAAAAACATAACACTACTTGTGAACTAAAGTAAGTAATTAAAGGAAAATCTTACCAAGTATAAGTAAGCAAGCATGGAAACTAACATCTTTGTGAACAGCCATTATGAATAATTAATTATTATTAGCTAATTAACATCAATATATATAGTCTCCTCAATTTGTAGAATTTAATTATTATTTTTTTGTACTAGCTAGCGTAAGTTTGCTAGGTATGATCAAGTAGAATAAAAAATATTTTTCTCTTAAAACTTGGTCAAACATTTTTTTTTTTTGCAGTAATTCATTTTTGGTTAAGATTCAAAAGTATTTATCTCTAAAAACTTGATCAAACACCTTAATTTTTTTTAAAAAAAAATAAGCACTTCGATCGCTAGAAGCTTAATTAGTCAAACATGCTGATTAGAAAGCTTAGCTTTTCCCAATGCTCTTTGTAGCCATTTGAATTATCAGTACTTTTTTTGTTAACTGGAAATACTATTTAATAAGTTACCAAGTCTAACTAAACTATTACATATTCACGTACAAGTTCTATACATTTTAATGATAAAAAAGATTAGGTAGTTATCTTCATAAAAATGGTAACTAACCTGTTATGATAAATCAAAATTGATTGTGCAAAAATAAATAACAATTCATTTTATTTATTTGGAAATCTAGGAGTAATGTATTACTTGTGAATTTTTATTTGGGATTTTCGATATAATAATAAATAAATAAAACACATTTATAATATGACGTGTAATATGTGATTCTTCCCCCTTTTTATGGGAGAGGGTGTGTAGCTGGAAATGGTAAAACGGAAGAATCTAACTGAAAATTTTAACAATATTTTTAGGAACTTAAGTATAAGTAAACTAAGCTAATACAAGATTTTAGGCGTAAAATATAGACTTTAAAAGTAATGTAATTAAGTAAACTAAGATAATACAACAGTTTAGAAGTAAAAGTTTTTGACTTTTAAAGGGAATTAATTAAGTAAACTACTCATTTCGGTCAATTTTACTTGTCATATTTGAACTTGACACACACATTAAAAAATAAAATAATTATTGATATAATTATTTTACCACACTATTTCTATTATTTGATGTTTAATTTTTTTGGGGAATAAGAAATTAATGTAAATGTAAAACATGAAAAAAAAGTTATTTTTTCTTGATATGATACTACACGTGAAATGATTTTTTTAATAAAAAAAGTGGACAAGTAAAATTAATCTGAGAAAAAATTATAGATATTAGAATTTAGGATATATAATTTCATTGATAATACTAATTACATTAGAGCTGAATTATTGACAATGTCTGACATTATTGCAGGTAGGTGGCAAAATCATATCCAACTCGATCCAACCCATTTAGGTTTGGATTGGTCATTGATCTTCCAATTTATTAGCTCAATCTATTTCAACCCATTAAAAATTGGATTGATATGTAATCCAAATTGATTTTTGAAAAATCTTGTCAAAATATTATTAAAAAATATTTTTA
This sequence comes from Solanum piurae, assembly GCA_029582685.1. Lineage (NCBI taxonomy): Eukaryota > Viridiplantae > Streptophyta > Magnoliopsida > Solanales > Solanaceae > Solanum > Solanum piurae. The sequence goes on along the minus strand of JAJOOO010006471.1, from coordinate 8,106 downwards.
TATATTATATATAGTTATAATAAGAAAAAAATAATTTTATTAGGTACTAAGAGCTTATAAAATAACAAATAAAACTATTAAAACTTAGTAAAAATTGGGTGGGTTATGACCCGTTACTAACCCATTACTTAACCCATTTGATCCAAATAAATTTGGATTGGGTCGGGTCTTGATCCGTTTATTATCTTGACCCATTTTAACCCGCCCAAATTTAATCCAATCCACCCAATTGTCACCCCTAGTTGCAGGATGCAATTAGCTCTATCTAGAAACTTTACACGATAGAAATTAGTGTTGGTCGCAAGGAAATCTTTAGGTCAAATCAGATTGGATCAGTCCACATGGCCGTTCCACGATCCACGACCCAAAAACTTATAGAATAGGATACTCTTCTACAATAAATCCTTTTTTTGTTTATCAACTAGTGTAATTTGACAGTCAAGTATTATATTCCGAGGTCATACCTAGCCCCCCTCTGCAAGTTTTTGATGGAATATAACTTACAATATACCTGATGATAGTTTAACAAAAAAAGAAAAGAAATGGTAGAGGCATTAGGGGTGTGTATCAGTCGGTTCAGTTTATCGTTTTTTAATTTTTAAATGTGCTTAACCGATAATCAAACTAATAAGATATTTGTTATCAATTTTTAGTTTATTGATTTTTGGTCTTTAACGGTTCGATTTTCGGTTTAACCAATAAGAAAATGCTTTCAAAACAAATATATGGTTTGTCCAACAATTTGATGCCAAACAAAAAAAGAGAAATCAAATTACTCATTGAATGAAAAAATTCTGCTTAGTGTAGTAAAAGTATAGCAAATACTCACAATTCACAACCCTAGTTGTTGCCTAACCGTTGCCGTCGTCGTTACAAACCTAGCTGTCGTTGTTCTTATTTCTTTAGGTTTTGACGATGTGAACCTAAAGACTAAAGTATAACTAAAACTTAAAAGGTAAATGCAGAGACAGAGTTAAGTAGTGTTAATTGTGTATGGCCCTTATAATTATAGTCTAATATAGTGATTATCTTAATATTTTTTGTTTGATATTTATGTGTGACTAAAAATTAAAATAGTAAATTATTATATTTTTAATGGGTTATCGGTTAACCCAATATTCAAAAATCAATATCGAATCGATAACCCAATAATTTTTTTATAAAATAATTAAGTAACAGTTAACCCAATAACAATAAATCAAAAACACTTTTTTCGATTCGATTCGATTTATGCCACCCCTAAAATGCATACAAAGTAAGTTTTTTTTTGTTAGGCTAAAAATGTCAATACCTATCTCGAATAGTTATAATAGTATTAATATTATTCTCCCTACCCCAAACTTTAAAACCGGACTAGTAGATCTGCCACTATCATGTATCTTTGCTTACGAAAAATAAAATAAAATAAAATAAAAGGTTTCGACGTTTAAAGTAAAGCAATTAAGTAAACTAGCTGGCTAATATATTTCCTTTCCTTTCAATTTTTTTGGCCTATTTTAATTAACTTGGTGCTAAATTTAAAAAAGTATAATTATTTTTTGAATTTAATGATCTTAAAAATATCATTATTGTCATGTGGAAAGTTAAAATTGAAGAATCACTAAAATGAGAAAAGGTCATTCTTTTTTAAACAAACTAAAAAAAAAAATAGATCAAACAAATTATACCAACAAAAAAAAAAAACCTAGAGTTCGAAGTAAAAGATTTTATTAATTTATTGCGCAAGCGGTGGAAAAAGCACCAATGCCCACATTACATAGATTAGCATGATAATAATACATGTATCGTCATACTTTTATTTCATATATATTACTGAGAACTATTAATGACCTTTAACGCCACCGATACAAATTAAAGATCCATCATGACCATAGAGTTTGCACCCAGGTTTTGCGGTACAACAATTGACACAAATTCGAGTAAGTTTTGTCGATTCAGGTGGGCAAGTCATATAGGCAACTTTAGGGTCACATTGTTGAGTACAAGCCTTGGGTTCATCACTCTGTCCTTCACACACAAACTTGTTGTCTTTACCATAATAATAGCAACCCTTGTAACCCGTGCAACATGTGGTGCATTCAGTGGGTTTAATTATAGTCGGTCCTTCTGAACGGGGACATTTTGAATAAGCAATTTTACGATTACATTCCTTCGAACAACGTTCGTTTGACTTTCTTGGGTCAGATTGTCCTTCACAAATGAAAGTTCCGTTAGCACTGTAATAGTGACAACCCTTGTAGCCTGCACAACATGTGGTACATATGGGGTGTTAGCCGTAATTTTCCTATCCTTAGAAAAATCGCTTTGTGAAATGTTCTAAGTATAAAACATTTTAAGAAAAATACTTAGAAAAGAGTCGCCACTTAATTTTTTAAAGAAATTAAGAAAATTTATAATTTTCAAAGATTTAAACAGAAAAAATCATTTGAAAATACCGAAGAGGGTTCGGGGTTCGATTTACACTTCGAGAAGGGTTTAAGCATTCGAAGTGTCCGCTAACATACGGTTGACCTGCGATTTGACTAAAATATATTTGACTAAAAAAAATTTAGCATAAAAATAATAACTTACAATATATTTGATTAACTTTGAGAAAATAACTAGATAAAATGACGCATTTTATTTTCAATTTTTTATTTTTTAGAGAAAGGGATACACAATGAAACATTTGACTCGAAAATAAGTGATTAGAATATTAATAACTAGATTAATTAGAATTTATTTAATTCATTTTTGTTTTTGAAACAATAATTTAAACTAATTTAATAAATTAAAGCATGAATATCATTTTGAATTAATAGACTAAACTTTTTGAGAAAAGTGACAAAGTAAAAGAAAGCCATTTTGTTAAGGTTTATTGAAGAAAAATACTTAACTAAAAATAATTTTAGAATGATGCAAAAATGTGTGAAGAAGCGTTAAAGAGCACATTTTTCAAGAACAAACGATTCAACTTAATTGAGGATGTAAAATTTGACCAATATTTAGTTAAAAAATAAATTACCTCAACACAAACAAAAGTATTCAAAGCAAACCAACACAAAGAAAATAACTCGTCTTTTGGGGAATCTAATTAAGTTAATTAACAATCATAAAGTTAGTGTTAAACAACGAAAAATAAATAATCACAATTAAATAATTAAAGAGTAAGGGAGAAATTGAATTTGGGCCCTTCTTGGGCCAAATTCGTTGTTATTTTTGGGTTTAACCCAATTCCCGTTTTTGTATATATCTTCCGTATATCAGTGTATATCGGCGCGTATATCAGCTCTTTTCATGTATATCTTGCTTTCGAACACCTGTATTTCACCTTATCTCTATATTTTTCACGTTTTTGAGCTGTATATCGCCGTATGATGATGTATACTGCTGTATACAATATGTATACAACCCATTTCTTGGGCTTTTCAATTAATTTCCAGCAGCATGCTGGGTCTCTGGGGCCTGTAACAGGTTCCAAATGTAGGGTCGCTGACTCGAGAAAGAGGGAAAGCAAAATTGAGCCTTTATGGCTCAACTCGGAAATGTGAGGAAAATAATTTCATCATGGACTCGAAAGGGGGTTCATACAAGAAACGAAAGAGAGAACAAAATTAGTATTTGAAACGAAGAAGCAAATGAAGCATAACTCGATTGAAATAAAGAGCAACTCAAGCACTAAAAAAAAAACAAAAGGCAACAAAAGCTACCATAGGACAAATGAATACTACTGTATCAAAGGAAGAAACACTTGCTCTTCATCTATGACTTAACAGTGCATGAAGGAAATCAAAGCATGATGGGAAGTAATGTATTCAACACTAGACTATCACAATCTAAACACACAAGGAAATTTCAAGGCATATGTATACACACACAAGAATAAAGTTTATAGGCGAGTAAAAATGAATGTAATGAAAGCAGCCCCCAATATGGCAAACAAATGGTTATTAATTAACATAATTATGTATAAAGAGAGAGGGAGCAGCCTAACGAGCAATCAACTATGATTCCACCAACAAATAAAACCACCTATCGCAGAGGTATCATAAATCGAAGATACGGAGTAAGCTAATTTTGTTTATTTGGAAACAGAAGCCACCAAACATGACAATCGAACCGCGAGGAAATTAACACCAAAGATTCAAGTTTAATCGGACAAAACTCTGGCCAACTAAGATATAAGAGACTTAAATGGGGATATGCATACATGAAAAGAGAGCAAATTACTACACTAAGTATTCCTAAGGATATATAATCGGGACAGAGAGATCATCATGAGATATTAGAACATTTTAAGCAAAATCAAATCCGAAGTGGGGCGACCTTTGAGTAAAAAATGAAAATGGCATGGCCAAACACTAGATCTTCCTATCATGGCAAATAAAGACAAACTCATTCAAGTATAATATTTCTAAACACATAAAGATTAATCACATGCAAGGAAAATACCTCGAAATGAACCCACGATAGTTTTGACATGCGCTAAAAGACTAGAAAAGTGATAAAGCCATACCGATTTAATTAAACTGAAAAAAAAAGAATTGAACACATTTTGCTAAGAAGAGAGTGTACCGTACAAATTACATTCATTGTTAAATCAAGGCTACTCTCTTTATTAGAGATTAATAACACCAAGTAGTGAACAAGAAACAAGCAAAGCAAATTCTACGAAACTTCCGAATCATTTTTGACAAACGGAGAAGCAGTCAAAATGAACTACATGGACGACATAGATTAGGCAAATAACATATGCTAAAAATGGTCCAAGCCAAAGTCAAAATCTTATCCCATGAACTTGAACACACACTAGATGCTTTCAATCCATTAAACAACTAACCAAGCATGTTGGTGAGCAAAATTTAATTTTTTGTTAATACTTAACAGAATGCTAGTACACCATTTCAGATATGAATGAGTAAGTGGCATATCAAGGTTAGAAAAGCAGCCGACATAATTAAAATTGAAAACTTCAAAAGATAAAAATACGAGAAGAGGAGGAAACTTGATAAAGGGAAAGAGATTACCTTTTCGGGGGCAGCGTGCTGAGACTACGAGCTTGACCGTGAAGCTATACACCACCACGAATGAAGCTCCGATGAGCTTCAGAAAATTCCAGTTAGGGGCAACGAGAGGGAAAATATAAACCTATTCTTGAATATCCAGTAAGAAATTATTGTTCTTCCTTCTCCCTCCCCTAATTGTGACCAAAAGAGATGAATATATAGATGGAAATTCGGGGGAAACGGTTGTAATTTGAATTTTGAATTGCTCTTTTCGAAGCAACAGTAGAAGGGATGGGAAATTCTGAAAAGGGGAAAGAGAGACGCGGCTGGTGTGACGGGTTTGCATATTTATGTTGATTTTTCGCCGAATTTTCTGGGATTTTCTGGGTCGCGTTGCATCGCTGGATTTCTGGGTTCTTGTCATCTCTTCTCGCGTGAAGAAGGAGACGCACAGGGGCAGTGGGGTCGGGTATTTGGGGTTGTAGTTGTATTGTTATTGATGGGCCAAAATGTATTCTGAATTGGGTATGGTTGGGCTTATTAAAAAGCTAAAAATGGAATTGGGTTTTAAAAAGTAATTCAAGAATATGGTCTTAAGAATATAACCACATAAATTGCAATTTCGACCAAGTTGAGGCAATTGGTTGAATTCGGCCAAAATTAAAATAAGATGAATTAATATAATTAGTTAACAAGCTTCTTAATCTTAACAAACTATAATAAATAATTCTATTATAAAATAATTAATTTAATTACAAACTAATTAACTCAAAATTATAACTATAGCTTAAAGTAAATTAATAAAATATTTAACTAAAATATAAAATATTTTTGATGATTTTCAAATATTTATAAAATATACTTATTTCATACATAATTATATAAAACATATATATTATTAAAAAATACAAAAAGTGATAGACTATTTAAAAACTTGCAAAATATTTTTATATTACTTTATTTTATTTTATTTTGAAAATTTATGAAACTAATTATTTTAAATCGTTTGAAATTGAAGAAGCTCGATGATTAATCTATAATGTGGAGGTCCAAAATTGGGTGTCAACAACAGGGGAGCTGCTTCTTGTAACATCCGGCAATGTGAAATGGCTATGGAGAGGCTTAAGAATTTGAAATTTTCATTTTTGGATTGAATTTTGAAAATCTGGAAAATTGGCTAAGTGTGGAAAAATGAGTTTTTGGCCAACTTTGAACAGCCATAAATTCTAGCTCAGGATGAGTTAGGTGGAGTTCCAGTTACGGTTGCAAAGTTCGTGGAACGATATTTCCAATGCCACCGAGTTTGCTCGATTCCGAGTTCGTATGAGCGAGTTACGGCCATTGAAAGTTGGGCAGCTGGCAGGGAATCCGTCCGGAAATTTTAAGGGCATTTTGGTCTTTTCCCTTGCCATTTCTTTTGGGATTATATTGTTGTATTAGGCTGATCTTTGGATCATTTTGTCCCATTTTGAAGGAGAAAGAGTTAGGGTTCTTGAGAGTGAAGAAGAGAGGAAGAAGAGAAGAAGGAGAAGAAGAAGAGAAGAAAGAGGAGATCAACAAGATTCGTCAAGATCATCGTGGATTTTCGTCGGGGGTGATCCCTATCAAGGTATGTGAGTTCATAGTGTTGGGCTGATTCTTTCCCCCACACACCAAACTCATTTTATTATTGAGGAAAGCTTGGTTGTGTTTGATGAAGTTTGTGGTTGTAGTTGTTGAAATTGTAGTTGTATTGTGTTGTTAATGTTGTTGAAGTTGTAGTTGTGTTGTGTTGAAGTTCTTGTTGGTTTGGGACATGATTTGATTGTGTTGTGAGTTGAATTCTATTGTATGTTGAGGGGTTTATGATTCTAAGTAAATTGGGGCTGGAACCATTGAAGTTAAGGAGGTTTAGGGTTGGAAAAAAATGAAGGAGAAGAGTCGGGCTTCTTTGATGAAACAAGTTCGCGTCGCAGACTTGTTCCCTCTGTGAACAAAATCTGCTCCGCGTCGCGGACAGGACGCGGACTTCACTGTTTTCAGAATTAAATTTTGAAATTTTTCTTAAGCTTAGCTATCCTAAATCACTCCTAAATCATCCCTAAACATCATGAGGTCTTTCCAAACACAAATCATGATCCTTGAATCCAAAGATTCAACTAAGAGTCATTTCAAGTAAGAATTAAGATCAAAGCTAAGAGTCTAGTAAGAGAAGTTCCTTTCAAGTTTTCGTGGGTCTTTTACAAACATTTTAACTTCGTTTTAGGGCTCACGTTTCAAGTTAAGTAAAGAGTATAGAGTTTCAAGTTTCAAGCAAAGAGTAAAGAGTTGAGTTCATTTCTCAAAAGTATTAGGGAACTAAGTATTCCCAAAGAAGTTTATAAATGTTTTCACATTTGAGTAAGAAAGGAACAATGATTTCCAAAGAGCCTTCGGGCTAGTTTTCAGAAAAGAGAAATAACTTTCTAAATGAAGCAAACAGGGAAACTGAGATTTCCAAGTGAGCCTTTGAGCTAAGTTTTGAGTAATTATCTCAAACCATCTGAAAGGAATATGTTTTAAGAACATAAGAGCCAGTACATTTTTGGGAGTAGTATTGAGCACCGATTGGGGGAGCGTTCCAAAGAACCCACAGCCCCCATAGAACCATGTAGCCAGCATGGGTAGAAAAGGTTCATACTTTTTAGATGAATCCTTTTCCAGATAGACTAGTGGATCCATTAGGCAGTTCAGGTCCTATACCTTTGGCCGGGTACAGGATGCTCTGGCAGCATGAGGTCGATCGCTGTATCATCACTATAGCTGTCACGCCCCGAGTCTACACCCTGGACGGGACCGGCACCCGGAGATCATTTTTGGCCCCAAGCGAACCCTTGGCCTGGCTTTCTTAACTCAGCGGAAACATAACCCAACAGAATAACTCAATGCAATGCAAAGACATAAACAACTTAACTGATAAAAGTCTGGCCAAAAAGGCAACTCGAGTCTCAAAATAGAATATTTACATATATACATAGATGAGAGACTCAATACTAACTGACTGACTGTCTATGAAGCCTCTAAAATACTGAGATGGATGTTGGGACAGACCCCGCAATATCCTAATAAAACAAAAACTAAGAACACAAAATAATTGAGTCCT
>JAJOOO010006470.1:0-19511 GCA_029582685.1 Solanum piurae | reverse complement strand
TACTTATTAAACTTATTTTAGCATGATTTAGTACTTTTAAATTATGATCATTTTCATTATGACTTTGCAATATTTATTTTATATGATGATTTCATTATTATTTTTTATTGAATATTTTAGTGTCATCACTCATCTCACATTTTGTGTTATTTTCTTAAGAAACACCTTAGATAATTGTATTTTGGTTGGACTAAAGAAATATTTGGAGCACAAGTTAATTATATGTTTGTATGCAAACTTTACCGAAAAAATCCAAAAATCTGAAAAAATCCGAGGTTTATTAGTTTGGTTTGATTTATAAATTTAAAAATTTGACACAATGGTTTGGTTTGTTATTTGAAAAACCCAAATCAACCCGAGGTTGAAAAACCCAAAAAAATCCGAATTTTATTAGTTTGGTTTGGTTTAGAAATTTAAAAAATTTACACAAATGGTTTGGTTTGATATTTGAAAAACCCGAACCAACCTGGTCATGTACACCCCTACTTGAAATACTCATTCTTCTACCTTTGCAATTTTGTGGCATCAGATTTAAAGCTTTGATTTGTAGTGAGAAAAGAGATGAAGGACAAATCTAGTCCCACTAATTGTGTCAATTTGTTTGCGACAAATTTTCTCAAGTATGAAAATATACTACAATCACGAAATAAATAAGAATAAAAATATTATTTATCAAGATTGTGAGTACAAATTTGATCTTGATATTTTGTCCCTTATAAGAAAATCTTGTAAAAATATGCTAAAAAAGAACAAAGAAAACCTCCATTCGTTTAATAAAAATTTTCTTGAGCAAAATTGTCCTCCAAACCTAATCAATTAAAGAAATGGAACTAAAAAAAATCATTTTTTTCCTCGACGTTTCTTTCTTATTCTTTTTATTTTCGTTTTTTTGTCTTTTCTTCCTTCTTTTTCTTATTTTTTGTCTTCCCCTTCTTCTTTTTTCTTTCAGCTTTTTCCTTTTTTGTTTTTTTCTTTATTACTTTTTTCTCAATTTTTTCCCTCTTTTCCTTTTTTTTATTCTCTTTGTATACAAATTATGTTTCATGGGCAAAAGTTGATACTATCTTACTGTGTCTTGATTTATGAGATGGTCTATAATTCTTGTCTTAAAGAACATAATTTCAAAACAATAAATTATGCCTCGTGAGAAAGACTTGATATTATCATATTGTGTCGTAATTTATCGGATGTTCTATAATTCCTGCCTTAGATGTACTACCTAACCCAAATACTTTCAAAGAACACGTTACATACCATGGACAAGATATCTTGATTTATGAGATACTCATAACTATACCAAGAACTTCAAAACAACAAGTTACGCCCCATGGGTAAGACTTGACACTGTCATATTGTGTATTTGATTTATGAGATGTTTTATAACTCTTGCCTCTAAGGCAAAAGTTAGACCAAAAGCTTCAAAACAACAAGTTACGCATCATGGGCATAGATGAGCCAAACTTTAAACAGATGACATAAATGAGTCTTTTTTCAACGTTCGATGACATATTTGAGCTTTTTTCTTTTTAAAAATGATTTAATTAATGATGTGGACGAATCATAATTAACCACGTGTAACAAATGATTTTGCAAAATGAAACTTTTTTCAGTTAATAAATAATGGCACAGATGAGCCTATTCTCAAACAAAAATGACTTAGATAAGCCAAACTCTAAAAAAATGACATAAATGAGTCTTTTCTTAAAGTTCGATGACATATTTTTTTTCTTTGTTTTAATGGGATTGTAGGTTTAGTTTGGTGACATGGACCACTAACAAGAGGCCACGTGACAAAGTTCATTTTACAAATTGATCATTGAAAACTAATGGTATAAACATGTTTTATAATGGCGATGACATAAATGAGCCAATTTTTTTACGGACAAAGAAATAAGTCATTTCTAAAATTAGTTTCTATATTATGACATAGAAGTTAAGTTATCATTGTTAATTGTCACTCTTACAATCTTGTAATACTACTTTTGTCTAAAAAATATCTTGTAAAGTACTACTTTTGTCTAAAAAATTATTTATGATGGTTGATGAGCACTTGCTTCCCGTCTAGCATCTTGTTTCTCAAGGACCACTTGGATTGTAGAGAACATACTTGAAAGCCTTTGAAACTCATTTTGAAAATTGAAATGCAATGCAAGTTTTCCTTTGAGAAAAGAAGTGAGATTGTCTAGCACAACTTGAAGGAAAGCTTCTGTCATATAACTTAGTTTTAGATAATATCTATGTCCTTTAATTTTTGGTGTATAAAAGAAAACACTTAAAGTTATATAAAATTAAACAAGTAGATATGTGTGTCCTACGTGAAATAATACACGTTTATGTATTATGTGTGGGTGCATTTGAGGGTAACTACTGCACATGGCGATGGGGTCATGTCTTTCATTGTTGCCCACCACAAAGACTTTTCGTGTATTTTCTTTCCCTTATTGATTGCCCACAGCTGCCCACCACCTACATTTTTCTTGTGTGGTAGTTGAATATTCATTTCTTTTAGTACTTAACAGCAGGTTAAAATACAAATTCATATGTGAAGTTGTTATCAATTAAGCCCATAAATAAAATTGATAATCACTAAATCGATACTGAACTATTAACTGATATATATCTTATCCTTTTTGGTTAACGATTTAGAACATTTAACATTCGTTAACTAATAAACCGAACCATTGTGTGAATATCCAACCGAACCACTAATAGTGTTTTGTTGCATAAAAGTAACAAAGCTAAAGTTGTAACTATAATACACTTACACAAAAAAGTTTCATTCTGAGTTTCAAACGTCATAAAATACTTGTGTGAGGCCATTTATAAGATTGACATGTGAAGTTTATAGGCCCATTTGTACAACTTTTTTTTGAAAAAATAGCATAGCATATCAATCTTTAGTGTAAATTGGCAATAAGTAACCACTTTTTATTTTATTTTTTTGGCAAAAAAAAGTATTTTTATATTTATTTTGTCCTTTTTTCTCTCTGTTTTTCCAAGACCCGTAAATATTTTGTTTGATTTAACATTTTATGAGATACTCTTATAACTCTCGTCTTAGAGGTGATACTTAACCCAAACTTTCAAAGAACATGTGTCTTGATCAGTGAGATGCTCTATAACTCTTATTTTAGATGCAATAGTTTCAAAACAATGAGTAAAGGCTTGACACTACCATATTGTATCTTGATTTATCAGATATTCTATAACTTTGCCTTATAGGTAATATTTAGTCCAAAGACATTCAAAGAACAAGTTACATTTCATGGGCAAGAGTTCACACTATCTTATTGTGTTTTGATGCTCTATAACTCTTTTCTCTAAGGCAAGAGTTAGACCAAAAACTTCAAAACAACAAGTTACACATCACGAGCAAGATTTGACAGCTTAAATTTTGTTACACATCAAAATCTCGATACTTTCTCATGCCAAATGACATTTGTGTTGTTATAAAAATTAAGTGAAAAAGGCTGACTAGTGATTCAGTCAAACTTGATTGCAATGTCCTCAATTCAGTAAAATATGCGGTTGATACGCCCGGCAGGTGGTGATAACGGATGCCAGTCACGTCTGGGGGTGATGCGACATTTTCTTGCATTCATCATGTCATATTTTAAATCCTCCTGGATGTCTAAGCCATGCCAAGTTTGCTGATTGTTTTTCTATCTTGTAAATCTGTAGGGAAGGAGTGCAGACTCCCTATCCCTATATTTTGGCGAGGATTCAGCTCGATGCCCCTTTGAGCAAGGTTAGAGATACATATTTTATAATTTTTCTTGCTGTATTATCACTTAGCAGTCATCTGGTAAGATTTCTGCAAAAGAAAAAAATTTACTTTCTTGATGATAGCAGCAGAGCCTCGGAAGGCCCTGCTCATATGCCACTGTACTTGGGTGTATGATTTAAGTTTTATAGTTACTTATATCTGTACATAATTACCATAGTTCAATTGGCATTATTCTTTTGCCATTTTGAATCGCACACAACTGCCATTGTTACTACATTTTTGTATCCCGATGTGGCAAAAACTGAGACCTTAAGCATAGAAAGGGAGGGTTTCTAAGTTGTACATATGGAAGTTCCATCTTGTACAAGAGAAATTCAAGATAAACTTATCTGGAGTGGCATATCTGTGTAACTATGTTATTTTATTTAAGTACAGATTCTATTTAATAGCAATGGAAGTTTTTACTATCTAGTGTTGATGCATACACAAGGAATCTTGAAACTCAAAAGGAGAAAAGGCTTATACTACAATTATGATGACCTTAAGAATGGGTGGTCTTGAACTTTTGATCCCCGCTTGCACATAGGAAAAATTGTTAAACTTGAACTCTAGTCCATGCACATTCAACAAATAAATGTTGCTGCGTTTCCACCTGTTCACCCACACATAGGTTACACTTCTCATCTCCGATTAGCATGTTCAACTTTTGGAGTCTTTCTTTAGTAAGTAATCTGTTCTGATAGGCCAACCACACTATGAACCTATGTCTAGGCATCATAATAGAATTCCAAACTAGGTCTGCCTCTTGCATTCTCTCACGTCTTCCTATCAACGCATTGTAGCTTTCTGTGACTGAATACTCTCCATTTGCAGTCAATATGTACACTCCATTGGAGAACCAGTGTCTCATGTCTCTTTTGAGGCCGTTAATCTTCCTCAATACCAACTACAATCTGTCGGGACCTGATGCTCCCAAATGTCATTATCCCGATTCTTCATATGTATTCCATGCACCCATTTTACCCATAAGATGTCCTTCTTCCGAGAAAGTTGCCAAATAATTAAGTTTTCCCACAGAGGCCATATTCCATTGTTTGCTACTCTTTATGCTCAGTCCCCCACACTTCTTAGGGGTACACACTTTGTCCCAAGAAACCAAAGCAATCTTCCTTTTATCAGTTGTGCTTCCCCATAAGTAATCTCTACATATCTTGTCCACCTTTTTAAGAATACTTTGCAGTAGTATAAACACCGCTCCCCAATAATTATATATAGAAAATAAGACTGCTATGATGATCTGAAGTCTTCCTGCATAGGACAGTATTTTAGAATAACCTGTGATTACTCTGTTGGTTATCTTCTCCACAAGTACCTGACAATAAATTTTGCTCCACTTCTTTGAAGATAATGGTAAACCCAGATATCTGATTGGTCGTGTTCCTTTCGAGAACCCTGTCAATCTCAGAAGCTTCTGTTCTGTTTCAGCATTTATTCCAGCACAATAGAAGCTAGATTTATCCATGTTTGCCACCAATCCAGTAGCCTCACTAAAATGGTTTAACATCTCCATCACTCTTGTGGTGGATTTCTCCTCATGTGCTTTGCAAAATATCATCAAGTCATCTGCAAAAATCAAATGTGTGAGTTTAGTACTCTTACACATTGGATGAAACCCGAAGTCTGGTAGCTCACTCATCTTCCTCAAACTTCGTGTTAGATACTCCATCACTAGGACAAACAGTAGGGGAGACATTGGATCACCTTGTCTTAGTTCCCTTTTCCCCTCAATTACTTTAATCTATAACATTATTTTCTTAATATCGGTTAAAGCAGATTTTATTGAAATTTACAAAACTGAGCACCTAATATTTTAGAAATTTAATGTCATCTTTGCAAAAAAATAATAATTCTTTCCTGTAGGAAACTAATTTTAAGGTCCTTTAACAAAGATTTTTATTAGAAGTGAGATCATAAACCAACGTTATAGTAAGCAAGTAGAGTGAATGGATGTTACATTTACAAGTAGAGTATAATACACATAGTGTTGCAAAAATATCACGTCTAGAAACATACTGCTTACATGAATTATAGACAAGAAATTCAAACAATGCAAAGTATGTTGAAAATTACATCCAATGAGAGACTCACAAACAAGAAAACAATTACTACTACATATTCAGATACGGAATGTGGGCAATTTTGTGCCAGTCTTCTCCTATTCCCTTCTCACACCACTTGATCAGTGTTGGACATTCCCCAACTGCTAAAGTTGTGAGGGCTGTTAGGTGCTGCAATCCCTCAGGTAAACATTTTAGCATCTTGCAATTATGAACAGATAGTTCCGAGAGTGAAGTTAAACCTTCCAGCCCTTCCTTGGGGAGACTCTCTAGGGCGTCACAACTTTCAATTTGCAGACTCTTCAAAGCATTGAGACTAGCCAGGCTGGTAGGAAGCTCTTTGAGATTGTAGTACCTAGAGATATTCAAGTATTTGAGATTTGCAAGGCTTTTAAACATCTCTTCTGGGAGTGAAGTAGCTTCTTCATTATAGCTAATGTGGAGGAATGTAAGAGTGCTAAGATTAGATATGGACCTGAAACCTGTTGCATCTGCCCCATAAATATGCAATTTCTTGATAGAAGAAAGTACGGGAATAACAAACATAGGGCACCAGTAAATCGACATCTCTTCAAGCACAGGGAATTGTTCTTCTCCTTCCTTTTCCAGCAATCCTTTCAGATTACAAAATTTATCTATATTAAGTTTTCTCAGAGATGGAAACCTTCTTCTTGTGGGGAAACCAGAATCAACATATTCCACCTCTGAAGACCCATTACATAACTCTAAACTTTCTAGAAAAGGCAGCTCACCAAAGGGTGGTAAGCACGAGCAGTTTTTGAAACCTCTAATTAGAATAGAGACAACATTTTTCAAAACTGAGTGATTCATCTAGTCTGGGAGACGGAATCCTCTGAAGCCAATGATCACTAAACATTTCAGATTGGGGTGTGGTTTGAGGGATTCAAGCACTTTAACTTCTTCTGATTCATATCGGTGTGGTTCATCGATATCCCAATGCATGCTTAGAATGCAGATTCCCTTTTGCTGATAAATTCGCTTCTTTAGCATCCTTATCATTCTTCACTCTCTCAAGCTGTCTGATTGACATTGAGCCATAGAGATTCAGGTTTCGTAGTTCACCAAGTTGACAACCTTTCCTCTCACTAACAACAAAGAGATCTAGAGTCTTAAGGCATGTCAAAGATCCTATCCTTGGTGGCATACTAGTCAATCTGTCGCACTGATCAAGTAAAAGTTTTCGGAGACCATCAAGTTTACTTGTTTGTTTTGGTAAACAAGAAAGTAAGAAGCAATTATATAGATCAAGAGTCTGCAGATTTTGAAGCTTGCATAACTGCTTTGGAAGACTACGAATTCTATTGCAAGACAGGTCCAGGTATCTTAAATGTACTAGATCTCCAATGGAAGATGGTAACTTCTCAAAATTTGAGTAACATAGATTAAGCACTCTTAACGAGATAAACTTTTTCAAGGGGGGAGGAGAGTAAGAAGACACCACTTCAGCGAAACCAATGGACATCAACATATTGCTTTTATAACCTTCTATTTTTATTTCACGAATATTGCTGCTTGATGTGCTTGCTGAAAACAGAGATGTAGCCAAATCATGGATGAGATCATGCATCTTGAAATAAGTTTTACCAGATTTAACTTCAATCTCTTGGAAGAAAGACCTCAAGCATAATTTATTCCACACTTCATTGCCCACATACTCTAGCTCCAATTTTCCTCTCGATAAAAGAAAGTTGTGCGCAATCCAGAGAGAGATTAGCCTTTCCTTTTCCATTTGAGTGTCCTTTGGGAATACTGCACAATACACAAAGCATTGTCTCAAATCAAGTGGAAAGTGATGGTAACTCAGTAGCAGTGCAGGAAAAATAGTATTTTCTTCGTCACATAAATTCCAAATCTCGCTGTCTTTCACATGTTCCCATTCACTTTCTTTCTTAAAGCGCAAAAGACCTCCAAGATTCTTGGCTGTTAGAGGCACACCACCACATTTTTTCACAATCTCCTTTCCGATAGCCACAATGCACGTTGCATGAACAACAACCAACAGTTTTCTTGAGACAGATTTGACAATTCATATGGTTGCAATGCTCCCATAATTAATCCAACCATTTCAAGACGAGTAGTGGTTAGAACAAAAGCAGCACTTGCTTCAACCTTCAAGACTTGTCTTAAATTAGCCCACTTCTGTTGATCTTCATTCCAAACATCATCTAAGACAAGCATCTTTTTCCATTCAGCAACTCCTGAAGCTTCTTTTGAAGTGGAGTCAAGTCCATGTCACTAAGTAGTGGCCTTCCTTCAATAGATTCTACAATTGCCTTTATCAACCTCTTCTCATCAAAATCATCTGAGACACAAATCCATATTTTGGGATAGAAATGCTCAGTTACTCTTTGATCATTGAAGATCATTTGGGCAAGAGTCGTCTTTCCTAGCCCCCCCATACCAACTTGGGCAGCACTAATGTTGTTTATCAGGATTTTCACTATCTCATCTTCCTCTTTGTCCCTTCCATAAACTTGCGGTTCAGTTAAAATAGAACCTGGTCCAAGCAATGTCGACAAGAGAATATTGTTACATTCAAGATCATTAGGAGTCAGCAGAAAATAGAGAATAATTTATGCACGCCTTAAAGAGATATAGATGAGTTTGAGGAGCAGGAGACATGAGAAAATCATGCTGAGTTCCACTTGGCAAAGTGAAAAATGCATTAAGTACTCCTGTATGGAATTCACAATTTTGTATTTGTCATTTTCAAATCCTATAAACATGTATATCTATCATCAAATGTAATGAAGGGTTACACACTTGAGACAAACAGTTAGAGAAAATCTTTGAAACTTGCCCTCACCCCGAACACACACATGAATTTGATAATTTTCAAAAAACGAATATAAACAAAGTTGTTGTAAATTGTAATACTAATATAAGATGAGCTGCAGCTGTTTCCCGTGTAGCTGTTTGTCTCTCAATAATCTTTTCGTGAAAATGAAAATCCATTCTTTCCTTAGCAATTGCATCTAGTTTCTCCATCATCTCTTTCATCCTTTTCCCAATCTTATGACGGAATGTGATAATCTCAGGGTGACAACGTCCTAATCGAGACAGCCCGAGTCTTGCTGCCTCATATTTACATTCGTCCAATATGTCATCAACTTTATATGCAGCAGCATTGAGTTTCTGTAACCAGTTTTTAATCGCCTTGTCTTTGAGTTGCTTCATCTGAGCATCTTCAAGCACAGCTTGGATTGTAGAAAACCTGCTCAAAAGATTTTCAAACTCATTTTCAAAACCGAAAAGCAATGAAAGTTCCCCTTCAACGAAAGAAGTGATATTTTCAATCACAATTTGAAGGAAAGCTTCTGCCATATGTGTAGAGTGAAATTAGATTGTAACACAAATAAACAATTATTGCTTTGTGTGTCGTGAATTACTTGTAATAAATACATTAATGGGAGAATAAATATATACTTTTCGTGTCATGAAAACTGCATTTACTCTACAGAGCATATTGCTTTGTAAGTAGATATGATATGGGATCTATTCTTGCTGTGCAAATGTGTGATGTCTCATAAAGTCATGAAGAATATTAGAAAGCAAATTTGGGAAACATCTTTGTATCTTTGGTTGGAAAGGAATATGACTTGCTTTGAGTTTTCATATTTATGTAGCTCATATATTATATAAAATGATAAAGTTAAACAAAGCAATATATTAAATATAATAAGAAATAATAACCAATAAATAAAAATTTTAATAAATTTCCCCCCTAATTTTTCTCTAATAGATGAAGAATGAAGAACATAAGAAGCTAATAACTGTGTATTGAAAACTAAAAAGAGAAGTCATTGATTTCATAATGGCATAATACATAAATGTGTCATTTAACTTCACTTCATTTTACGTTTATGTCCTTCAACTTTGAATATGCACAAGTAGACACTTAAACTTGTATAAAGTTGAACAAATAGACACATGAGTCCTACATGACATAATACACGTAGGACACCACGTAGGATAAAAAATGACATGCAGGATGTCATGTAGGACATGTGTGTGTATTTATTTAACTTTATACAAATTTAAGTGTCTATTTGTTCACACCGAAAATTGAAAAGCATAAATGTGATTTAAAGCCAAATTAAAGGGCATATACATGTAGCCGTTCATAATCTATTCAAATGAATATAAAAGAAACGAGGCAAGTCAATTGGTTTGTCTTTTCACCTACTATGGCTATACTTCTCCCACTCTTCTACTTTTTTTTTATTACTAACTTATATTTGTGGAAAAATCACAATAATATACAACTTAAGACCTTAATTTACATAATATTATCTTAGCCTTTTTATTTACAACAATAACATTTTAATTACAAACATGACAATTTATTAAAAAAATAATAATATACATGATTTAAAACAATCTACACGATTTAAGAACTATTTTTTTGGTTAGTGAGCTGATTTTATGGGACTCAGATTTTCCTTTTATTTACTTTTTAGAATCTCAATCCCAATTATATTTGGACACCTTAACTATGGAAAAGGGGAAGATACCAATAAATTTGAAGGGGATAAAATATGTCATTTGCAATACAAAAATTTACATGAAATATTTTGGGATAAACGTTACGCTCCCGGAACTAGTTAAAAAAAAAAAAGGAGATGGTGCTCACCAAGATCTTTTTCCAACTTGTAGTCTCATGCATCACATCTATTGTTTGCTTCTTTTTGTTCTATTTGGAGAGGCAAAGGCTATCCAATATGATCTTTTCCACATCATTTGCTTGTGAATTGAATAAATGACTTCAAGCCTTGAACTATGTCTTCTTTCTTCACCTTCTCTCTTGGTTCATCATCAAGTAAAATCATTTGTCCCATTTTCAAGTAATTTGTTACCAATTTGGCATCACGCCAAAATTGGGACTCCACATCGTATTGTTGAGTTCCATCCACAACGTGACCAGTTGAGGAATGGCTGAAAATCAACAACTCATGTGGACTGGTGCCCATCCCTTTATTATCATTCCTCTGTTTCACCCGGTCCACATGGTTTTTCCATGCTACAAACTCCATTGCAGCAGCACAAGTGAAGAAAGAGACAACAGGTATGTCAAATTTCATGAAAATTTCCTCGCGCTATATTTGGTGTTTTTCCCATGTGCCAGATTCATTCAGAAACTGATACTCAATCACTGTTTGCCAATAATTACAACATTAACAAGTATAATACAAATGGATCTTACAAATCATTGATTTGGTTTCAAAATAAAATCAGAAAATTACCTACAATGGCAGGAACCAGAGATATTAACAATTTACAAACAAATAAACAATTACAAATAAGTAATAAGCTTATAATACAAATAGATTGTTAATTTGTTTCCAAAAGAAAATTACATGCAATGAGAGACTCACAAACTCTAGAAAAAATGACATCCAATGGCAGGAACCAAAAAGACTCACAAACAAAGAAACAATTACAAATAATACTTAGGAATCTATTTTCACGGTAGGAATGTGTGCAACTTTGTGCCAGTCTTCTCCTATTCCCTTCTCATACCGCTTTAACGCTATTGGACATTGACTAATTACTAAAGTTGTGAGGGCTGTTAGGTGCTGCAATCCCTCCGGTAAACATTTTAGCATCTCACAGTAACGGACAGACAACACGGTGAGTGAAGTTAAACCTTTCACCCCTTCCTCTGGGAGACTCTCTAGTGCGTTGCACGTATGAATCCACAGACTCTTCAAAGCATTGAGACAAGCCAGGCTGGTAGGAAGTTCTTTGAGATTCTTGAACTCAGAGATATTCAAGTATTTGAGATTTGCAAGGTTTTTGAACATCTCTTCTGGGAGTGAAGTAGCTTCTTTGTTATCCCTAATGTTGAGGGAAGTAAGATCCCTAAGATTAGATATGGACCTGAAACCTGTTGCATCTGCCTCCCCCACATATTCCAATTCCTTGACAGAAGAAAGGGTAGGAATAACAAACACAGGGCACCCCTCAATCTCCATCTCTCTAAGCACAGGGAATTGCTCTTCTCCTTCCTTTTTCATCAATCCTTTCAGATTATGAAAATATTTTATACCGAGTTTTCTCAGGGATGGAAACCTTATTCTTGTGGGGAATCCAGAATCAACATCAACATACTCCGCAGACCCCTTCCGTAACACTAGAGTTTCTAGACAAGGCAGCTCACCAAAGGGTGGTAAGCACGAGCAGTTTTCACAATATTCAATTACAATAGAGACAACATTTTTCAAAACTAAGTGATTCATCCAGTTAGGGAGACGGAATCCTCTGAAGCCACTGATTGTTAAAGATTTCAGATTGGGGTGTGGTTTGAGGGCTTCAAGCACTTTAACTTCTTCTGATTCATATCTATGTACTCCATTCCAACTCATACTTAATGAATGCAGATTCATTTTTGTAGATAAGTTGGCTTCTTTTGCCTCTTTATCCTTCTTCACTCTATCAAGATGTGAGATTGAAATTGCACCATGGAGGTTTAGATTTCTTAGTTCACCAAGTTGATAACCTTTCCTCTCGCCCACAACAAAGCAATCTAGAGTCTTAAGGCATGTCAAAGATCCTATCCTTGGTGGCATACAAGTCAATTTACTGCAACCATCAAGTAAAAGATTTCGGAGACTACCAAATTTACTTGTTTCTTTTGGCAAACGATAAAGTGAATGACAACCATGTAGATCAAGAGTCTGCAGATTTTGAAGCTTGCATAACTGCTTTGGTAGACTACCAATTTGAAAATTGTAAGAGAGGTCCAGGTATCTTAAATGTACTAGATCTCCAATGGAAGAGGGTAATGGCTCAAAATGTAAGTTACTTAGATCAAGCACCCTCAATGAGACAAACTTTGGCAAGATATATGGATATTTAAAAGGCACCAATTCAGCAAAACCAATAGACATTCTGTATGAGTAAATTCCTCCAATTAATTCGCGGATATTGCTGCTTGATGCACTTGCCGAAAACAGAGATGTAGCCAAATCATGGATAAGATCATGCATCTTGAAATAAGTTTTACCATATTTAACTTCAATCTCTTGGAAAAAAGACCTCAAGTATAATTCATTCCATACTTCATTACCCACATCCTCTAGCTCCAAGTTTCTTTTCGATAAAAGAAAGCCATGTGCCATCCAGAGAGAGATTACCTTTTTTTTTTCCATTTTGGTGTCCTTTTGGAATACTGCACAATACGCAAAGCATTGTCTCAAATCAAGTGGAAGATGATGATAACTAAGCCTTAAGACAGGCAAAATAGACCTTTCTTCTTGAGGTAAATTCCAAATCTCATTGTCTCTCACATGTTCCCATTCTCTTTCTTCTCTCTTGAAGCGCAAAATACCTCCAAGAGTCTTGGCTGCTAGAGGCACACCACCACTTTTTTTTACAATCTCCTTTCCGATAGCCACAAGGTTGGGATTTAATTCTTCTTGGTGTCCAAATGCACGTTGCATGAACAACAACCAACAATCTTCCTGAGACAAATTTGACAACTGGAATGGTTGCAGAGTTCCCATAATTGATCCAACCTTTTCAAGACGAGTAGTGGTTAAAACAGAAGCGCCACTTGCTCCAACCTTCAAGACTGCTCTTAAATTAGCCCACTTCTGTTGATCTTCATTCCAAACATCATCTAAGACAAGCAAGTATCTTTTTCCATTCAGTAACTCTTGAAGCTTCATTTGAAGTGGAGCCAAGCCCATGTCACCAAGTGACATTCTTTCAATAAATTCTATAATTTCCTTTATCAACCTCTTCTCATTAAAATCTTCCGAGACACAAATCCATATTTTGGGATGGAAATGCTCAGTTACTCTCTTATCATTGAAGACCATTTGTGCAAGAGTCGTCTTTCCTAGTCCCCCCATACCAACTATTGGGAGGACTGAAAGGTGTTGGGCATCACTAACATTGTTTATCAGGATTTTCATTATCTCATCTTCCTCTTTGTCTCTTCCATAAACTTGGGGTTCAGTTAAAACAGAACCTGGTCAAAGGTAATTACAAGATTTTAATTTTTTATGTTATATGTTTAAAGTAATTTACAAAATATGCACATGAGGAAATGGAGAGAATGCTGGAGATGAGCCAAGTCCGTAAAGGAATTATAAGGATAACAAAGAGTAATAAGCTTTTGTTTCCCTTTCTACCATAATGTGTGAATATATATATGATTAATGTTTATTAAATTTAGATAAAATGGTCTGATATATTCCTCATTTTTTTCATATAAAGTTGATATGCCCTTCGTTATAAAGTAAATCACATATATTCCTACCGTTATAAAAGGAGTTAATATCTCAAAAGGTCTCTCAACTTTAGGAATTTATCTAGTATACTCATTGAACTTTATTTTGTATCAAAAAAGTCAATCAACTTAGTTCTTTGTATCAATAAAATCACTCAATCATATTCATCATTAAAAAAAGTTGCACCACAAATATATTCTTTTTGAAATTACGTTCATGATTAAACTACTAAATAAATGACTAAAAATTACTATTTCATTATAAAATAATATAAAATTGAAAATAAAAGATAAATTTAACAAACTTGAACCTAAAATTCTCCAAGCTGGCGTCATTCACACAAACTAGAAATTGATTAAACCATCGCAGTAAAGTGTTGTTATACCGTCAAATGAAGCAGTAGTAATTTATCACATGAAATTGATAAATTATTGAAATTGATTAAACTATCAGATCAAGTGGTAGGCATCATTGCTATGAAGCAGTATTAATTTATCAAATGAAACTGATGAAATTATCTATTAATATTTTATTTTGTAATAAAGTAGTAATTTAAGCTATTTATTTATTATTTTAATTGTGATCAGATATTTAAAAATATTTTATTTTATTTTTTAATGATAAATTTAGTTGAGTGATTTTATTGACATACATGTTTAAGTTGAGTGATTTTATTGACATACATGTTTAAGTTGAGTGATTTAATTGATGTAAAAACCTAAGTTGAATGATTTTATTGAAATAAAGTTCAATGACTTTACTAGAAAAATTTCTAAAGTTGGATGACCTTTTAAGATATTAACTCGTTATAAAAGTGACTTACACATACCTTTTTATCTAACATAACTGAAAAAAATAATTTAAATTTATTTTTGTGATTTTTAATTTTAAGAAAATTCATGTAGGGTATATATGATCCTTTTCGCACATTTATTTTTTTGACTTCTTTGATTATCATTATTTGAGTTTCTTATTCTCTTTTTTTTTTCTTTCATTCTTTAAGAAGTAAAAATATTAGAAATAAAAAAACGTGTGAATGGAAAAAAAAAGAAAAAAGTAAAATATTGTTAAAAAATTGGGGCATATACGATAAATTTTAATATATATTAGGTGAGTGTCCGTACGGACATCAAATACCAAAAAAAAAACTCTAACTTCTGTATTTTGTGCATGATTATGTTAGAACATAACTCAAGTATCTTTTTCAGCCCAATTTACAATAAATATATCTTTATTTATTTATTTTTACTGCAACATCATTTATACATAAAGAAAGTCACATAGTTTATGATCAAGTAAACTTAATATTGTTGGTTGAACCAATAGTTATTGCTATAAAAATAATTGAATTTAGTATGAAGCTATGATGATTAGATTGTCAAATAATTGACAATATTCACATCAACTTTTATGTTTTCCTCCTTTTTTATTAACAGTTTAAATTTAAATTGTAGCTTGAGAATGACTCTTTAACAATTTTTCTAAATAGGCAATCTCAAGATCATAACTTAATTTGTGTTTCTCTCTTTTATTACATTATTTATTAGAATATTTATCAAATAATATATTAATTATTCAAAAATATATTTAATCTTCTCTGATAACCACGCAAACAAGTACACTAAGTAGGATTTCCTAAGCTTTTCTCATTTATGAAACTACTTAGTAATCATTGAGTAGCCCTGTATTGAATTCACAATTTTGTTTGTCATTTTCAAATGACATACTCTCTCCATTTCAAATTAATTGAATTATTGAGATATTTTTTATTTTTCAAATTAACTTAATTGTTCAGTTTTCAAGACTACTTTTAGAGTGTTTCATTAGTTAGTATTGAAATTAGTGATTAATTAATGTTTAGTTAATTTAATCATAAATTTAACAATAATTAATAAGGGTAAAAATAGAAAGTTATGTCTAATTTATGTCTTAATCTTCTTTTCTTAAAGAGTGTGAAACACCTCAACAATTCAATTAATTTGAAATGCAGGGAGTAATACCTAAATATGTCCTTTAACTTGGCTTCAATTTATATTTGCCCTTCAACTTTGAGTTTTGCACAAGTAGACACTTAATCTTTTATAAAGTTGAACAAATAGACACACGCGTTCTGCGTGACATCCTACATGACAATTTGGGTTCTATGTGGTGTCCTATGTGTATTATGTCATGTAAGACTCATGTGTCTATTTATTCAATTCTATACAAGTTCAAGTATCATGTATCATATATCATATCATATCATATATTACTATAAGCGGGAACAAAAAAAAGTTAAAAGTTGAATTACGATTTTACCCCTATTATAAATTAAAATATTATAAAACATTTAATTATTTAATTTAAATATTAAATTGTATCATTTTAATTAATATGTTAATGACTTTTGCACTTCCTTAGATTAATTCCTAATTAAAATATCTAATTTAATACATATTTATCATCTATAATTTATACGTATATAATAATAAATTAATAATAATAATAATAATAATCCAAAAATATCTTCATAAAATGTATAATTAATTAAATATTAAATTATTAAACAATAAACGGACCGTAGTATACTAATTAATAGTACTAATGATATTATCATCATATGAAAAGACAATGTTGTCATTGTAATTACTACCGGTTTAAAACTAAAAGAAGAGGAAGGGTTGATATTAATTTATTCATTAATTCATTCATATGATAATATCATTCATTTTTGGTCTTTTCAAATTCCCTGGATTAATGGTGGAAAAATATTTATATAAAAAATCCTAAATTCTTGACATTACTATTAATGTTATATTCATAGATGATTCTCACTTGACTTTAGCCTTTTTCATATTTTTTGTAAGCTGTGCACTATATTTTTTTTCCATGAAGCAATCATTGCTCTTTTGATTTTGGTTTACTTGGTCAGCTAGCAACATTTGAAGCATATAGGTAAGGATCATACTTCATTTATCTAGAGATCATATGAAAAATATTTATGTCACTACTTTTATTTATTGATTTGGATTAACATATTTCAAAACTTTTTATTGCTGTTTTTTTTTCTTACTCGATGAAAATGTTAAAATTCAATGGCTATGACCTTTTGAATTACTATAAGTTGCATCTACTAGCTTTAAGTTATAATTTATTATACAGTCCACCTACTAACTATATTTAGATGCTCAAATTTACAGGTTTGGACAATCATTTTCCATATATGCAATAATCAAGTCATTCAAATAGGTCCATTGTCAATCAATTTCAACTTGCACTATAAATGGCTATATATACTAAATTCTACAAATATTTATAACACCTTAAATCTCTTCAATCACCCCACATTTGTTGTATTATTTCAACCATATCAAATTATATACATGCTCTTAAATTTGGCAATTTAAGATTGAGTGAGTTCAAGGCACAAGAAGTGTACTTTGAACTATAGAACAGAAAATGTTGACAAAAGATGGCATGGAGATGATTTATTTCTGATATTATATTACACTGCATAAGACACAATTTTCACTAATTTCTATTTTCTTTTGCAGGAATTAACTCAACAAATCAGTAATGTTCTATAGGTTTTAACCTTTGGTCAGTAATATCTCTATTTGAAGTGAGAAGATAGAACACTATATGCTTCTTCCTTGTAAGAATTCACTGCTTAAAGTATTATTAATATTTTTTTTCAATAAAAATACACTAATTTATGTTAGTTTCTTCACTTACATTATCTATCATAATCTTCCTTTAGAAGTCGATGGATTTTGAGATGCAACAACAAACTAAGAGATAAAAAACATGGATCCAAAAATGGTAGATGGACAGCATGGGGAAGAAGAAGTCGAGATGGTGATATCTAGGTGCACTTGAATTTGAGAAGGCTTGATTTGAAATATGAATTTATTTTTTATATGGTGTTTCATGCTCACACAAAATACATTGATGTTGACTTATTGTCATATTATATTTTAGGGAAAATGCATAAGTACCCCCTCGGCCTATGCCTAAAATTTTTGAGACATATCTAACTTTTACTAAGGTCCTATTACCCCCTCGAACTTATTTTTTAATTAATTTTCTATCCATTTTTGGCCTATGTGGCTGAGTCCGTGACTTCACCTATGTTAGGCGCATGGGTGCAATTTTTAGACAACACTGACCAATAAAAATTGGCCATGTGTTAAAATAAACTTGAAAAAAATAAACATTAACTCATTTGTCTTCTTCTTTATCATCAGTGTTCTTCATCTTTGAAAAAAAAAACTCCATTATCATTCAAGTTAAATTGCTCCTTGCTTCGAAAAGTTCCGACGAAAAGTTTCAAAAACAAGACTCCTAGACTCGAAATTATTAACTTAGTAACTACAGAAATCGATTTCTTTTTATGAATCCATATCACTGTATTTTTTTTTGTTCCCAACCTCTTTCTTTTGACTATTTTTCGATAATAAATCAGTGTCCTTTAAACGCTGAAGGAGGGAAGTATGTATAGGGAAAAATTGGAGCAGATTAGGGGGGGAAATCAAGTGAAAATTCAAAGAAAAATTTGAATTTCTTGTCTCTTTTCCAAGGCTAACAGTGAAAGAATGAGCAATTTCTAAAAAAGGGGAAAGGGGGATGGGGACACGTCTGCTGTAGAAAAGTAGGACGACGCGTACGGCGGACACTGTTGGCACCGTTGCTGATGTTGACGGGTCGGAGTCGTACTTTTTTTGAGTTTTCTGGATAATTTCATGTGAATAAGACATGGGCAAATACGGGGGTGGGGTCGTTTGGTACTAGTAGCACGCGTTCCTGGGTTGACGTGTTTCTTTTTCTAGTTTTTCGCGTTGGAGAAGAAGGACATAGGTTGGGTATCGGGTTTATTGTTGTTGTATGCTGGAAAGTAAATGGGTTTGGGTTTATTCGAGAAATATTGTATTGTTGGTGGGTTGTATGTTGTTATATTCACTACAACAAATATGATAGTATATAACTATGATAGTTGAAAAAGTGGGGTCCAGCGCGTGTTGAACAAAGCTTTTAATCTATTTGGTTTATATTGCCACGTAGGTCAAAAAGTGGTAAAAAATTAATTAAAAAATAAGTTCAGGGGTAATAGGACCTTAGTAAGGTTAGATGTGTCTCAGGGATTTTGGCCATAGGTTGGGGGTACTTATGCATTTTCCCTATATTTTATAATACAATATACATATTATTCAACTAATATTTTCTACCAATTTTCCAGTTTAAATGACTCATATAAATAAATCAAATAAAGGGTACTTATACATACACTTATGATTTATATATCACTACTAAAAAAACAGTGAATACCGACCTACAAATACCGACCTCCGGAGGTCGGTATTCCTTGAAATACCGACCTAAAACCGACATCCCAACTTAGGTCGGAAAAAGCTTGGTCGCTATTCAATACCG